>PVIC010014928.1:0-35903 GCA_004025085.1 Thryonomys swinderianus
AAACATATGAAGAAATGCTCAACATCTCTGGTCATTCGAGAGATGCAAATGAAAACAACATTGAGATTCCACCTCACTCCACAAAGAATGGCTGCGATCACAAAGTCAACCAACGATAAATGCTGGCGTGGCTGTGGGGAGAAAGGAACCCTTCTACACTGTTGGTGGGATTGCAGACTTGTGCAACCATTGTGGAGATACGTGTGGAGATTTCTCAGAAAACTAGGACTACGGGTCCCATTTGACCCTGCTATACCCCTGCTAGGAATATACCCAAAAGAATTTAAAAACTCACATTGGGAAGACAGATGTACACCCTTGTTCATAGCAGCTCAGTTCGTGATAGCTCAATCTTGGAAACAACCCAAATGTCCATCAACTTTTTTTTTTTTTTTTTGAGACAAGGTCTCACTTTGTAGTTCAGGCTGATCCTGAGCTTACTATGTAGCCCAGTCTAGCCTCGAATTCAGCAATCCTCCTGCCTCTGCCTCCCGAGTGCTGGGATTACAGGCGTAAGCCACCATGCACTGTGGTATGTGGAACTGATTGCTGGTGGGCGTGAGCCACCATATCCGACAATGTGGTATGTGGTACTGAGGATCGAGCTCGGGATTTTGCACTTGCCAGGCAAATGCTGAAACCACTGAGCTAGATCCCTCACCCATCTAAATACTGTTGAATGAAATTTTTTCTGTATTCTTAAAATTTACTCTCGAGATTATTTCAAAAATCATCTCATCATTTTCTTGCTTGTTCCTTCACCAGCTAGGTCTCACCTGGAAAAACTATATTCATTCAAAGAAGATAGGTTGCTTAAAACTTCTCAGTGTCTCCCCTTTTTTGTGGGCTACAGTTAAATGTGTCAACTTTACTTGTCCAGCTCTTCATGAGCTGCCTTTGCTTAACCAGTCTCATCTTTCACTCTTCTGCTGTAACAAACATGTTCTGTTTATACTGAATTTTTTCAGTTACTTCAGTGACTATTCTCTCTCTCCTTGAGGTCTTAAGACGTACATATTCTCTTTCCTGTCTACTCTACCTCCATCACTATGCCATTGGAATAAATGCTACTTTTAGATATGTATCATTCTTATATGCATCTATAAGTTTAAAGTTTCCCAAGAGATATTACCACTGATTATTTGCTTTAAACTTCTAATGTGAAATCATCTCTACTAAGACACATACTTTGTCTGGATTATTCAATCTACTATTGCCAGCAGCTAACTCAGTCCTGGCATGTACTAAGAATCCAATAAATGCTTCTGTAATGATTAGATGAATCAGTGCAATGGACAATAAGGCAAATATGTATCAAGCATACTAATAAAAACTTTTCCATTTTATTTTCAGTAAAGTAATAAAAGTAATTTGGTGAATGCAAGCTTTTCACCTGAGGGATTCTGGGTAACATACCATGAAACTAATATAGTTAGTTTGTGGAAGTTGGGGAGATATTTTTGGTCTTGACTATTTTGTTTCCACTTCTACTAGGATTTCAACCAAATAACTTTTGTCTCCTATTATAAGTAATCCTCTAAAAATTGTGACAAATCTTCTGTTTTGAATGTGGCAGTCATTAATGCCTGATATCCCATCATAATTAATCATATCCCCCTTATCTCACAAAATTGGCTAAGTTTGGGTAAATTATAATAGTCATCCTATCTATACAATATTCACATTCTTTAACACTTTCAAAAGAATTTTATTTATGAATTATGGTATGCAACAACAATTTACATTTTAATGAACACTCATATGCCCTCTTCTGGGCCTATCCAGAACACCCATGCACAATTTACATATATTTACAGGAAAGAGAAACCACTCAATTCAGAAGCTTGGAAGATAAGGGATTAATGAAGGTGATTCCTCATGTTTTCTGCATAAATAAACTGCTGGAGGTGTTCATCAGCAAAAACTCAATCACAGCTACCACTTTGAAAAGGTCATTTTTAGAGTCACCCTCTGACTTGTCACTGTCTATCAGCTACCTTCTCTGTATGAAGCTGGTTATATGTTAATGTTATCAATTTGATAATATTTTCTCTTTTTAAACGAATATGCAGTATTAGCTCCCTGATGTCTTTAATAACATTTGACACAGAAAAATAAAAATGTTGACTCAAACACCTCTAATTTGCCAATGGTTATTTAACGTGGTAACTGTAGAAGCTCACCAGTGGCTTGGTATGTGTTGTAATCAGCCAACTAGCTGAAAAAAAAAGGAATCAGTTAAGAGAAATATGCACTGTGAAGGAAGATTTTTCAAGTACACAATACACCCACTGTGATGCAATGTTTAAGTGAGAAGAATCAAGCTCATGGCTCCTGAAATCGGACACTAGGAAAATCTAGTTCAGGGTACCTGCAACTACATGTACCTATATTTCCAGGATGAAACTTTACTGTCTTATTTCAACATGCAATTATTAGAATGTGAAAACGGATTCAAGAGAAGGTACCAGGTTATTTCCCACTGATACTGTCCCTATTTTCTACATATGTTCAATTTAGGGTTGACCTATGAATCAATATATATGCATGCTAAAGTAAAATAACTTGTTTTCCAGTGTACCTCAAGTGTATTCACAATATACTTTTCCTTACTGAAAGAAAACCTAGCTCTATAATTCCTTATCTATGTATTACTTTTTATTTATATTATGTAGCATGAAGGTTCACGATTTCCCTACAGAAGTATTAATTGAATTAGTATCTTAAATCTGTGCTTCAGAATTTCAGAAACTGGTTGAAATGATTTTTAAAGCTAACAAATTTGAAATGCATGAAATTATTTATGCATGTCTATTATTTTACAGACACACTGCATATGGATTTCCTAACAAACATAATGGCCAACATTATGGTGGTCGGTGTCAGCATGTTAAATAATCAAAATATAGGCATTGCATTGAGGAACTAAACATTTAAGACTTAGATGATCAATTATAAGGGCTATATTTGTAGGGTGAGAAAAGTCTTATTATATGACAGAATTTTCAAAGACACAAACGAGGATTAATTAAATAACATTTACACTGAACCTTAAGTTATGACTGGATATTTTCCACAAGTAGAACAATCTCATCTAGCCAAAGGAATTTTAAGTAAAAAGAAAAAGTCCTGGAGGAATCACAGTGTTCAATTTTAAGTACTAAAGAGCCATAGGAGCCCAAACAGCATAGTACTGGCATAAAAACAAACACGTTGGGCCGGAGGGTTAGCTCAGTGGTTCCGGCGCCTGCCTCGCAAGCGCAAGGTCCTGAGTTCGATCCCCGGTAACCACATATAATGCTGGGCGTGGAGACACGCCCACCAACAATCAACACTGCATACCACAATGCCGGACGTGGTTGCTCACGCCTGTAATCCCAGCACTTGGGAGGCAGAGACAGGAGGATTGCTGAGTTCGCGGCAGCTTGCCTGGGCACCATAGTGAGCTCAGGGCCAGCCTGAACTACAACGCGAGACCCTGTCTCAAAAAGCAAAAACAACAACAACAACAACAACAACAACAACAAAAAACCCCCCAAAAAAACAGGTTGACCAATAAAACAGAATTAAGACACCAGAAATGAAGCTATATGTCTATAGCCAAATGATTTGCAACAAAGTCACCAAAACTTACATTGGAGAAAGGATAGTCTCTTTAATAAGCAGTGGGAAAAAAAACTGGATATTCATATGAAGAAAATTGAAATTTGATGCCTATGTCTTGGTCTGTACAAAAGGCAACTAAATGTGAATCCAATACCTAAATACAATTCATAACATTGTAAAATTACCAGAATAAACCGAGGTGAAACACTTCTAAACATTGGTGCAGGCAATGATTATCTGGATAAGACCTCCCAAACACAAATGAGACAAAGTTGACACATGAAATTACATCAAACTTAAAAAGCTATTGCACAGCCAAAGAAATAACAGAATGAAGAGAGAATCAACCAAATGGGACAAAATGTTTTTCTAGTATCCATTTGACAATGGGTTAATGCTTAGAATACATAAAGGAACTCATAAAGTTGAGTAAAAATATAAGTGGTCCAAATAAAGTATGTAAATCACCTGAAAAGATACTTCGTGAAAGAAATACAAATGACAACAAATATAAGTATATGAAAAAATACTCTGTTACATCAGTTATCAGGGGAATGTAAATTAAAAGTACAGTGAGATACATCACACCTCAGTTAGAATGGCTTTATATGAAAAATTCTGGTGAAGATCTGGAGAATGTAGTAAATAAGTGCAGCCAGTATTAAAACCAGTATGGAGACTCTTCAAAAAACTAAAAATAGATCTTTCACACAACCCAGCTATCCTATTTCTGGGTATATAGCTAAAGGAATTTAAATCACCTTACCAAAGAGGTACCTGAACACCCATATTAATTATAGTACTGTTTCCATGAACAGATCTTAGATAAAGAAAAATGAAATGCCATCATTTGAAGCAAAATGGATGGAACCGAAGGCCATTATGTTAAATGAAATAAGCCAGACACAGATCAATAAATTCTACTCTTTTTTCTCTCATATATGGAAGCTAAAGAAAGAAAAAGAACCCAAATGTAGAACAGTGATTAACAAAGGTTAGAAACAAATAAGTTGGATAAAGCCAGGTTGGAGTTGATCAACGTGCACTGAATGTATGTGAGGAAATATACTGTATCCCATAACATGTACAATTAGTGCAGTCAAAAATAAAATGAGCTTTGAAAAACACTACACATTCATATTATGTAACTCTACTCACCCATAAAAAGAATGAGCTTCTAATATAAACAGCGTGAGTATCAAAAAACATTTTTGCCAAATGAAAAATAGTAGATTCAATAAAGCTGTATATTATATAAATTCTATGCATATAATACTATAGAAAGGGTAAATCTACAGAAACATTTAAAATTAGTTTTCTAGAGAATAAAGAGGGATTATTTAGGCAGCACAAAAGAAAATCTCAAGGTTGATCAAAGTCATATTTGTTTCTGAAAATTTTGACTCAAATGTAAGCATTTATCAAATTCTAAAAATTCATTAAGAAAACCACGAATTTTTCCTTTAAAATTTAGACGTTAATAAAATGTAAAAATACATACAAGTGAATAAGATGTTCTGAAGATATCTGGTGAAAATACTGAAATTCCTTTTCATTTGTTTTTGTTTTCTTATTGGAGTACTCGAAGACAACAGATACACACATACACATGCAAATAAAACTGAAAAGAACAAGCAACTTTATGATAATGTCAAGGGAAAAAAGAAGAAATAAATGAGTGAGCAGAACAAATGACCGATATTCTCCCATTATCTTTTTTCAGCCTTATTTCAAGGAATCTTTTATGCCAGCTTCATTTACTTCACACACAGTTTGGAATGACCACCTGTTCATTTTGGAACTACAGCCCCTTCTGTGTCCAATCTGTCTTTGGGTTTTTGCCAGTTCTAAATAGACACCCTCTCTACTCTATCATGAGAATTCCTTTTATCTTGACAATGACCCTTACCATGCTGACACACCATGTCCCTCTTTCGATGAATGACTTCAGGTTGTGATGGTCCAGCCAGGCCTCTGGGAGTCAGCTGTTGCTTCCCATCTCACAGACACGAGGTTTCTTTGATCCTCACAGGCTCCTTTGAGTGAGCTCGGCAGTTGGAGCACGAAGTCTGGGATGAAAAAACAGAGTCGTCATCCCCAGTGCACCCTCCCTTGAGCACTGGGCAGAGACAGAGAGTGCCAGTGCAAGGGCCAAGGAAATGAAATAATCAGAGAGGACAGGTCATTTCCTAAAACAAATGCGAAGTTTCTATCTTGTTCAGAAACTCCAGGAAAGTATTGCTTTAAAAATGTTTTTTTTATTATTTGTAAAATGCTTTTATTATTCTTGTTTGTTGGTTTGTTTGTTTTTTTAATTTTTTGAGAGTCTTACTATGTAGTGCAGACTGGCCTTGAGCTTCTTTTTATTGTGTTGAAGATCTCCTTGTGCAGCACTTTTTCCTTGGTACTCCAGAAGAAAGAATATACGTTAAAATCAAATGAACTGAAATTTGTCCAGCATTTCTTCAACAGAAGCTCTCCTCTGCTGGCCCACTGTTTTCCCACCAGCTTAATGACAAGGCACAATGGAGACTGCTACAATTTGTATTTGCCCCATAATGACTACATGATGCTATGAGGAAAAATGGCTCTGTATCTGTCACATTTTTACCTTCTTTCCTTCCCTTACAGGTTCTAGCGAATGATAACTCCAGGGCTTAACAACTCAGGGAATATAGTGTAGGAGCTGAGTCATATTTTAGTCATACTTCAAAAGAGTAAGTACTTCAGGTCCTTTTTTATGTTATTATTATTATTATTTTTGCTTTCGATGAAGACATTAACCAGATCTTTTGTTCTAGATCGTATCAATACATAAATGTAAATTCTACAATTTCAAATGTAGCCCAATGAAAAGCTAAGCTTACTTTCTATCTATCAGTTTACATGGGAAACTTTCAATTTTTTAACAGATAACAAAATACAAAATTAATCGAACATACATGAAAATGATCTGAGTGACATTAGAGATCATCAATATTTGCACAGCTTATTCACATTTTCCACTTCCTCTTCTACATATTTTCCACAGGAAAAGTCTGAGCAGGTTTTTCATAGGATAAAAGCATAGCATTGTCATTATATGTGGAGCACAAAAGAGTTAAAGTCACGTGGTAAAACAGATGAAGTGTAAATGATGGGGGAATCTGAAGGGGCTCATGCATGGAAGGAGCAGTGAATTTCATTCATTAAGGTTCTCTGATAAGTTTCTTAATATTAAACATAAGATATAGGGAGAACAGTTTTGGTCTAGGGTTGGAAGCAGCAATGCTAGTGGATATGTTTTTAAAATATATCAAAATTATGAGATAAAATATCATTAGATATTTTAAATTTTTCATTCCTATCTCTACCTAAAATATCTGCAACATCCAATTTAATAAACTCTAGCGCAGGAATCAGCCATGTAGTGATCACTGGAGAAATAATCACCAACAGTTTTGTCAGAAATATGACAACAGGAAGATCCTGCATTTTGTATAGTCACATCCATATCAGAAGGAAAAATGTCAAAGCTTTTCATTTATTAACTAAGCTCATTTCCTAAGGGGCATGTCTATTTATTAATACTATGAATTACAAACTTAAACCAATCTGACTTCATATTTTTGAAATCAGAAAATGTACAGCACAGAAAAATAGGAATAATTTGAAGTTATTGAAAGATTAGTGGCTGTAGTGCGCAGTACATGGAACATGAGACTTGATATTTCCAAGAAATACACAATTTTGAAATGGAAATTTCATCCCAGGTCTCATTACAGTTTTGTGTTTGTGTAGATGATGCCAAGACCAAATATTTTCCCCTCCATATATTGCTGCTTTATTCTGACTCTTTGGAAATAATGTTCTCTTTGCTGCAGTGATCTCAATATGGTCCTGGAATGTTAGAAATTTTGGTTTTGTGCTTCCAAACTGACCATCTCTCTGGCAATCTTTCTTCAGTTAATTCAGTAGGAACAGATAGTGCTATCCAAACAGAACAAAATACATTCATAGCCGGATCTTACCTCAACAGCAGGCCTCTTGTTGCAAGCACCTGCATACTTTCTGGTTGACTGCTCCCTAAATTACCGGAATGCCGAGAAACTTCTGTCACCAGATGCTGCTATGAACTGGGAGGGGCAGAACTGTGAGATATTTAGAGAGCCATCTCCACATGGCTCTAGCAGCCTCCTGCTCTGTACTCAGCCTTGTCCAGGGCTTGATTTCGTGAAATGCCTCTCTTTATTCACTCAGGAAACACCAACATTCTCCTCCTTTGCTACAGCAGGAGCCCATGTGCATTACATCTTGATTCCCTTATGTCATATGTAGATGCAGCTCTGCAATATGAAGGTAGGGTATGATGTCATGCTGAAAGTAGTTTAGCAACCAAATATCTTGAGCCTGACTTAGCATTTCTGCCAGCCAAGTGCAGTAGAAACATCAGGGGAAATCTGGAGTTGGCACAACAGAAAGAAGGGCAGTTCCATCTTGGTAGGGTAGAAAGCCCACTCAAATAACTACTATTTTTATTTTTATAATGCCACCCACCCACATTCTAGCATATCTGGGTCTGTAACTTGTGCTTTTGTTGTGAATGTGTGAGCCTTTTGCTATTTACCAGGAAGAGCATGTGTTTCCCATTTCAGGCTCAGTTACACATAAGACTGAATTCATGGAGTGAAAATATCATGATTTTGAGACTGTCACTTTACACTCTGAAGATATATTACCACATTTCATTCATTAGATTTAAATAGAATTCAGACATCATTTGGGTGAAAAAGAGTTTCCTTGTGTCTCTCTTCAAATAGTAAAACATTTTGGTTTCAATTGAAGTTTATGTCTACAGTTGTGGGCTACAGGGATTTAGAAGAAGGCAGGGGTTTCTAAATTTCTAAAGAATTAGGCATGGAGGACTGTTTCTCATTATCTCTACGTACCCACATTTTTCTAGCCTTTTCTAGATTTTTCTACATCCTCATTTTGCTTAAGACTTATGGTGCAACAAAAATAAAAAGAAACATTATTTCCTTCCTACTTATCATGGAGCCTATATTATTTGAAACTCATTATGTCCTATATGCTTTTCTAGCCCTATGGTCATAAGTCGAAAGAGTAGATGATTCCACCTAATCTTTTCTCCATCACTTACAGTGACTGCAAGTCACTTACTGGGTGAAGGACTTCTCAGGCTTTTGAATTCTCCAAGCCCTAAAACCTTTACTTGTTCAACCGTCTGACTTTTTAGTCATATATCCTATCACATACTCAGTTTTTTACTTGCCATGGTTATCATTCTCCACACGATCATTTGTATATAACTTCTCTTTGCCAAAACATCTTTTCTCATTCAAGTTTCTTACAAATTAAGGTCAAACTCAACATTTAGTTTCTTTTTTTTTTCTCCACAGTGTAATGACTATCTGACTATTCTAGGTATGATGAAACATTCTCCCTAAGAAATAAATAATACAATATTTAGGCTTTGCTACTAAATGGTTTATTATTTCTGAAACATGCTATACATATGCACACATATTTAATTTTATTTTAAAAATTATAATCCTCCCTTTTTCATTATTTAAGAAAAATGACTACATTCTTGCAATGAGTCAGACACTACACAAAGAACAACAGATCATATAAAATGTAAAAGATACAATACTCACTTTAAAGGAAACAATAAACTATCAGCAAAGACTGGCACAGGGAAAAATAACAGGAAGCAGGAAGTTCTGTGTCATAAGTAAGTAGAGAGCCAAGGGTCACTGCTTAAACTTTTTAAAATAATTATATTGTGATTTCACTTGCTACAAAATGATAGGGATCTTAATTTAAATACCTACTGATTTTCAATAGGACAACTTATTCAAAATTCATAGAAATGTGGACATGGCAATGCACTCCTGTGATTCCATTACTCAGGAGGTTGAGGCAGGTTGATTGCCCTGGGTTTGAGGCCAGCCTGGTCACCAAGTGAGTTCTAGGCCAGGCTGAACTACATAGCAAAACGCTGACTAAAAAATGCCATTGAAATTATGAAGAACTGTCACTCCCAAATCATTTTTTAACGCTTTATTTTTTTCAGTACCAGGGATCGAACTTGGGTCCTTGTGCATCCAAGGTTGGTGCGGTAGCACTTGAGCTAAATCCCCAGCCCTTGAATGCATTTTTATATGAACCTTTCTTTTATATTGAGATAAATCAATTTCAGGATGCCTTTCCTCCCATAGAAGAGATATTGTAGTAAGATATTATTATCACAGTGGTTCTCAAATTCATTATGAAACATTGCTACCTGTAGCAGTTTATAAAATTTATATTGTTACCAAGATAATATTTCCAGGATTCAGTAGCATTCTGGATAGAGCCATTGAATGTGCACTACAGAAAGTTCCTCTGAAAATAATATGGCAGCTACTCTGTGAAACATTTTGGAAAACAAAGACCTAACAATATAAAAATAATAAAAGAAAATGTAAAGAATTTTAGACCTCGGCCAACTGACTATAGATTTATTTTGACAAGTTCTGTTACTGCAGAGGAAACAGAGTTGACACTAGAGTTAATATGGGTGAGATTTTTGTGATTTCTGATTGAAGTTTTTGAACTTTTGAAAAATAACCAAATATTGATCTCTCAAGTCTTTATGAATATCATCATTAAACTAAAGTTCTATAAAGGCAAACAAACCCTACAGTTCCTTCTGTGTTGGGAACAATCCTGTTTGGGAGATACGACGTAGGGATACGCCATTTTTGGGTGTGCTTGCTTTTCCCTAAAAGTACACTTATATAAAGTAAAAAGAAAGGGAGAGATGTTGGGAACAATCCTGTTTGAGAGAATAATTGGAAGGTCAAAACTGACCAGGCCTTCTGGCCTGCAGAGGGACTTTGGACTTAATTCTTCTCTTCACCTCTGGTAGCAGTAGGGACTCGATGGTCCTATGTGCTGTGGTGCTTCAAGGCAGAACTACATCAGGATCTACATAACTTCTCAGGTACTAAAGCTGACATCTGCCCTGCCCTGCAGGACCTTCTACATAACCTCTAGGAATATTGCTGGTGTCTGCCCTGCCCTCCCAGGTCTTTTGGAAGTTATAGAATGAAAGGTGTAGCCAGCTTGCATTTAGAGGGAACAAAAGGTGTGGCAAGATAGGGTCAAGGGTCTGGGCGACCCAGAGTAGCCTGGATCAGGCCCGAGCTCAGCTTCTCTAAGTTTCATTTCTGCTTAATTTTAATTATCTTGCCATATGCTGTTGAATCACAGGAGAGTAGAACCTAATGTAAAACTTCTAGTTACATTGTTCCCTTCCTGTTTCCCACACTTCTGTGCTAAAAAAATATTAGAAAACCAAAATGTCCCTCATTTGAAAATGAACTAAATCTACTCTAAATGTACTATGTCATGCACCGAAACAATAATACCCGGAAACATTGATTAGGTCCACTGATATCAGCCTCCAAAAGCACAGAACATGATGGAGAAAGGAAGAGAACAAATCTGGAGGGACAAATTAATGAGGAATACCCAGCACACTGGCCCAGATGAACAAAGAAGCCTCTGCTTCCCTGAATCAGGGCATGGAAATATGTAGCTTCCTGGAAAAAACAGTGAAGAGTTCATTTAGAAGAAATAGAATACAGGGTACTGAATAATACTCAGTTTCACTACCTTATTTCTGTACAAAAATATAAATTATTTTAAAGCAACATGGATTGCTTTCCTTCTTGCCCTACTGGCTTTGGCTGAAGTGTTTTTGTTTGGAGACAATGCTTACTAGTTTTACCAAATTATTTTCCAAGACCAGAATAATACCCATGACCAAACAGACTAGCCTTTAATAACATGTGTTCTCAAAGTCATTATTGTTCAAATTGAAAAGTAGTTTTCTACTACGTCAGGTTTAGCTGTAACCTCTTAAATCTATAAATAAAGATCATTTCTTTTCCTGCACCTTTCCCCCAAAGAATTTCTTACCTTCCCTCTGTGAGAATTGCATTTTACTAATAAGCATTGAGACTGAAAACTGCATTTGAACAACTTTCATTAATCGTGCATCACAGGATTATAAAGCCAGCCCTTTACTCCTTTGTAAGATGAAATATAAAGGGCTTTTTTTTTCTTGTCTAAAGATAGTGATTGTGTGTCCACTTTCCCAGGGGGATGATTATTTCATGAGTGAATTTGGAACTGGGTTTGGGCCCAGGAGAACTCTGGATCATTGTGTCACTTCAGACATTACTTGCTTTTCAAAAATAATTTTAGAACTAGGATCAACTTAGGCTGAAACATTTTACTTCCTTGTAAGTTGGAAACAGAATTCTAGCTGTCTGATACCCACACTTACATTCCTGGAAATTAGTTGCAGTTAGGATCAAGCTCGGGGACTTTTGAAAATTGAAGTGCTGTTCACAGTGACAAACTCTGAACTCCATTGAGAAAGAACCAGGAAAGAGCACATGCCACTACACTAAATGGGTATTTTACCTTTTACTCTGGCTTCTCCTTGATCTTACCATTACTTAACTGAGTAAGTCCTCAGGCACTGGAGTGCTAATGACAAAAAAAAAAAAAAAAAAAAAAAAAAAAAAAAAAAAAAAAAAAAAAAAAATATATATATATATATATATATATATATATATATATATATATATATGGTTTAAAAGCATGGCTTTAAACCAAGAGGCTTCAGCTCTCAGAATTTCATTTCTGTTTAAGACTTCTTATCCATTTTTAAGACCTTTATTTGGAGAGAGAGAGTGTGTGAGATCAAGAGCAAGCGAGAGAGAGACAGACAGACATATACATAAAGACAGAATGAGTAAGCATACGCACAACAGGTACTCAAAAATATAACAATGTTAGTCATAAAAGCTGAATTCTAGTCAATCATAGTGGCATTCACCTATAACCCTAGCATTTGAGAAGCTCAGGTAAGAGAATCACAGAAAGTTTGAGGTCAGTCTTGAGTACACAGTGAATGCAAGGCTGGCTTGCACAAGATAATGTGAGACCTTGCCTCAAAAAGAAACAAAATGCAAACACACAAACAACAACAGTCACACACACACACACAAACCCTCAATTCTAAATCTTTCTCCTGTTCCAAGAAACCCAGATGCTAGGACATTTCTTTATGATTTTCTTAATTTCTTATAACATTTTCATGTATTTAATAATTACACAAGATACTTCCTTTTCAAAATATGGTTCAAACAATGCTGTGTTTGGGGGCATCTAGACACTAACAGCATTCTGGAAGTCAGAACATGCCTCTGACACTGGTGAATATCTCTCTGTGGAGATGGAGGCAATGGTCTTACTGTGCTCTCCCTATGGATCAGTAAGGTGGGCTATAGGAGTCACATGGCAGCCTCACATCAAGAAGCCCCCAAACAGTCAACGGCAAAGCTGACACAGGAGGAACTTCAGGATGCTCAACTCTGAGTGAGGTACACACTGTCAGGAAGGTTGAGGCATACTCTCAACTGTTGTCTTCCTTCTTTAACTGGACCCTTTGGGTTCTAAGGTGACTCACAGAAACCAGAGCCAAAATAGGTAAGTTATTCGGAGAAATAATAATCCTAAAAACTAGCATTCACTGGGCATTTGTTCTGTGATGGTGTGGATTATCATAATTAATCCCCAATATAGTTAATATAGCACAGTTAATAACTTTCCATCCCCCACATATTTTGTGTTACTGAGGTTGAAATTTTGAGGGTGACTAGAGTATGTCAGACTGGCCATCTCTGGTATCATTAATTGTGAAACACCTGCTGCCAGGCCATGATGCGAGGAGCTTTCTGCAATTCATGTAGAGAAAACAGAGGCCGAAGTTGATTTCATTCAGGCCCCCATGCACACGCGGACTTTAGTGTCTAAAATGAGACTCAGACCTAGGGTCTCTGCTGCAGGACTCTGTCCTCATTCTCCTACAGCGCACTGCCTCATGTAACTTGCTGCAGGAGATTTGCCACGTGATCATTTTGGTTTCTCCAAAAATATTCATTTTGAAGGAGTGAAGCACCCAAAGGAAAGTACCTATTAATGCTAGGCTACATATTTAAGGATTGGAAATGGTATAAAGAAGAATGAACATTAACAATGCAATTTAATTAATGTCAGAGACTCCCTGAAGTGTTTAACTCAGGTTGGATCCTCTAAATTTGACAAGTGTTTGTCAGTAAAGCATTCTACCAATCAGCAGAAAATAAGAGATAACTCAATTCTTTGCATCATTTTGTCACACTTTGCCCCAAAATATTGACTTCTTTACCCATAAACCCTGCCTCGAGTATGAGACAGCCACTTCCCACTAGTTTCATGATCATTTCATGGACAAGAAGACAAGGATAAAGGCAGCTCGGGGTGACAGCTGCCTTGGAAGAAGACAGCTTTCCCAGTAAACTACAACTCGCATGTCAGTCACCCGAACTGTACCCACATGCACCTCTTGCTGCATGAAGCCCGAGGAAGCAGTGTTTCAGCTGGGCACATGGCTGAGTGGCTCTGGCATTAATAAATACTATCTTTTCTTTCTAGAAAACAAGGCATCATCGGCTCAGCTTGTGTTCCCATCCCCAGACGCATAGACCAGATATTTCAACAAGAAGCCCTGATTTTACCTTTTTAATCTCTATCTTTGCTGTTAGTTCCATAGGCTGCTTTTCATTTATTTCCTCTCTGTCTCTTGCTGTGCTTACTGTGGTGGCTATTTACAATGTCAGGAGAACACTGTAATTAGCCTTCATTTTAGAATTTGGGTTCTCTGTTTATTCATGAGTCACACTGATTTCAATTGCATGTCCTCCAGTTTCCGATGAATACAATTTTCCAGTCACCTTCGCCGAATTCTTCCATTGTACTCTGTATTGTTCCTGCACAACTATTATCGCTCTTTTAGATTTTTTCTTTTAGTTTTATGATAGTTGTTTTAGTTCTTATGTATTGCTAAGTTACAGCTTTAATCTGCTTTGTGGAAACCACTTCCAAATAGGGTTTTCTACTGTCTATTGAAATATACGCTGTTCCTTTCATCTTTTAACCTACAGCGCCTTTGTGTGTGGACACAGTTTTCTCACTCCTTGTCTCTTGCATCTAACAGGGTGGACTCTCCTAGACAGCTAGCACAGAGTGGGGATGCTGGGGTGCCAGGACAACACGCTCAGCTTCACAGCTCACAGCTTCCTCGTTGTCTCCACAGCAGAGGTCTTAAAATACAGCCTTCCCTTTAGCCAGCCCTGCTCCGGCTCTCAGAGTCCAGCCTGGTTCTGGCGAACGTTCCCTGGCAGCCTGGATCACCCAAGTTGCCTTCAGAGCCCTTTCTTTACAAGCTGCTTCTTGCTGGCACGTTTTGCTACCTATCACTCCTGTGCTCCTGGACATGTTATGAACTTGTGTGTTTCTTCCTTTCACAGTGATCCTTGTTCAGGCTTAGTTACACTTCCAGTGATGTCTTCTCAAGCAAAATGCTTTCAGTTAGGAGGCATCTATTTTCTGAATATGTGTGAGACTGGCCAGCCCTCAGACTTCCTCTGCCTCCCCTGGTCTTCTCCAGATCCCTGCATGATCCTATGAGTTCTGTATGGTTTCACTTTTTTTAAATTGAATTCTTCATTGGTACATTTTATGTACTTTTGATGAAACGTATATAGGACTGTGAGTGTGGTTGTTTGTTCTCAAAAATTATAGTAAAAAATAAAGTCTGAAGGTGTGTGTATAAGTGTGTGCACACGTGCTTTATTTCTTCTTTTGCCCCATATGATCTTCAGAAGATGATATTCCAAAATTAGCCACTTGGCTAAAAAAAAAAGATTATATTTTTCTTAGTTTGGTTTCCAGTCTTCTGTAAATTACTAAAAGAGTAGGAATCACTTACCAAGACTGCTAAGAGCCAGGTTCAGTACGTGGAAACAACGACTCTGTACAGCGCACCTGAGGACTAACTGCTGCCACTATCTCATATTCCCCGGGGGTGTAACTGAGGCCCGGGAAGGTTAAGTAGTCTGCTCAGCCCGCCACAAAAACGATTAGAAGATCCAGGGATCAAAGTTGGTGTGTTCTAAAGACAGAGCCCAAACTCGTATCCCGTGAGACGACTTGCCATTTTTCCTACAAACTCTATTTCTCCAGGATTAAAACTATTTATGAAACTTACTATTAGAACATTTATGGTATCCAGAAGCTTGACAGATTATATGCAGTTGCTGGGAATACATGTTGCTTTTTTGTTTTGTTTTTAGATAAGAGTCTTGCTTTGTAATTCAGGCTGGCTCTGAGCTCATTACGTAGCTCAGGGTTGCCTCAGACTCACAGAAATCCTCCTGCCTCTGCCTCTTGAGTGCTGGGATGACAGGCTTGAGCCACTCTGCCTGGCATTAGGCATAATTCTAATCATTTGTGTGGCGGGCTGAGCAGACTACTTAACCTTCCTGGGCCTCAGTTAAACCTGGAGAAAATGAGATAGTGGCAGCAGTTAGTCCTCAGTCCCTGTACAGAGTCGTTGTTTCCACGTACGTACACGGTACTGAACCTGGCCTTTAGCAGTCTTGGTCTTGGTAAGTGATTCTTACTCTTTTAGTAATTTACAGAAGACTGGTAGCCAAACTAAGCAAATTACTGGGGATCAAACTCGGGACCTTGCATTTGGAAGACAGACACCGGAACCACTGAGCTAAACCCCCCACCCTGTAAGTTGTTGTTTCTAAAGCCTAAAAGTTACAAGTTATTTAAAATGACAAACCAGAAATTAATGACACTTCAAAGGTGTGTGAAAATATTGAAATGCAGTAATGTTTTAAAAGTGAGTAGTTGTCTTTGGTGGTTAAAACTAAAATTCTTGTTTTTTTGACTGCAGCCAAGTTTCATAAATTGTGACATTCTTTATAAAAGATAAAACCTTTTAACTCCCCAGATCAATCAATCCATGCTCCACTGAAAACCATTTATTCAAAGAACAAATTAAATGCTGAACACTAGGTGATGAGGACAATGCAAAATATAAGTAACACAGACCTATCTGTCAAGATTTCACCAGTCTGAGGACACATCACACATTTATACAAATACAGACCCCTTCATTATAAATTAAATTGTCCTTCTCCTCTAATCAGAATCCTTCAATTGACGTTATGTTTCCATAGGAGTAAAATGCCAAGTACTTAGCAGAGTCTATAACCCCCTATATCACCCTCACACCCACACTAACCCTCAGCATTCCCACCATTAGCTTCTTGACCTTTCAGTTTGTTGATTTTTTCTATCTTTTCTTCAGTCTACTCCATCTTCAAATGATTCCTTGCTGTTATTAAGGAATGTAGGAAAATTCCAACCATCCTGTTTATTTGAGGGCAAAGAGCATCAGTAAGGCATGATATTGCTAAACAGGAACTAGTACACAAGTTATAAATGGAGTGGAAATCAAAGCTCAAATATTATCTATCTTTTATATACTTTCCTAGTGTTCTGGTCAAAATCTAAATAAAACGCCTTTAAATTCTTAATAGCAGGGTATCTTACAGTTGTTTCTATTGCTCATTTAATTTGAGATATAAGCTTGTTAAAACAAGGACAGTGTCAACTTATCACTGATAACTTGCAAATGATCTTGTTTTCAAGTCTAAGAATTTCTAAACTACAAGTGGAACTAGTTAGTGTCTTAGCTAATTTATTTGTCTCTATAACTGAATACCATGGAGTGAGTAATTTTTAAAGAGTAAAGGTTCATTCACCTCACAGCTCTGAATGCCTGGAGGTTCAGGATCAGGTAGCACTATCTGCTGAGGTCCTGCTTGTTTGTGAGGACTCTACAGAGACTTGGGAAGGTGCAGGATGTCATCTGAAAAGACACAGTGAACTTGTAAACTGGGGTCTCCCTCCCTTTTCTTATTTATGCAGTTGCTAATGTCACATGACCTCTTTAGCCCCAGTTACCTCTCAAATGCCCCACCTTTGAATACTATCTAGTATGATTTTGAGGATTCAGTTTCAGCAAGAGTTTTCATGGAGACCAACAATCAGATCATAACAAGTATAGA
The DNA here is from genome assembly GCA_004025085.1 of Thryonomys swinderianus. NCBI lineage: Eukaryota > Metazoa > Chordata > Mammalia > Rodentia > Thryonomyidae > Thryonomys > Thryonomys swinderianus. The sequence goes on from PVIC010014928.1 coordinate 17,637, forward strand.
TTATACATGTCTTTTAACAAATGTCTATGTATGATTTGATATTTTAGCCTCTGGTACAATCTTTTCTTATAAATGCTCTTTGTGATATCAGGTAAATATAAACATTATGTACTAATCAAGTATCTAGTTTTCATCAAATAATTCTTTCTTAAACTACTTACTGTATTTCAATTTTAAGTTGACAGATATTATATATGAATCATGTGTAATGCTTTTAAATATTCCAAAATGTTGTCTAAAATTATAAAATGGTTAAATCAGATAATGAATGTATGCATCACCTCACATAGCTGTTGTTTTTGTGGTAAGCACATGTAAAGTCTATTAGCATTTTTATTTTTTATTTTTCTTTTTTTCAAGGAGTAACCAACTTTTTTTCAAGGAGCTCATGCTAAGCACCCATATTCCCACTGAACTACATCCCCATTTTTCAATAATACAAACCATTCTTGTGGACCATAGTCACTGTCAAAATTCTTCAATTTCAGTTAAATAGGAAGAATACATTCACGAGATTTATTGCCCAACATGATGATAATAGTTAATAAAAGTATATTCTATTATTTAATTACATCTAAAATAATATTAGAACATTGGCTAACTCTCTGAGATTCTTTAAGCAATAACTATTAAAATTTCTCAAAATTCCATTTCAGGAACTCTCACACATGGTAGGTGTGCAAAGGGATACGGAATATTTTCTTACACAACTAAATATATTAGTACTATATAATACTCTATAATACAGCAGTCACACTGCTTTATATTTATGCAAAAGCTGAAAACTTATGTCTATACAAAAAGGTCCACAGGAATGTTTACAGCGGCCTTACTCATAAATGTTGAAATTTACAGTGACTAAGATGTTCTTTAGTAAGTGCATAGAGAAATAAACTGTGATACATACAGATAACAAGATATAATTCAGTACTTAAAACAAATAAGCTATCTTGTCATGACAAAATAAGGCTTCATACTGTAGGGATCCAACTAGGAGATGTTCTGCAAAAGGACAAAACCATATAGGCAGTATAATTATCAGTATTTTCCAGGATTAGAGGGAGGAAGGGATAAATACCTAGGCAGAGAACAGAGGATTTTAAAGAGAAGGAAATTCTTCTGTATGGTACTGTAACATAGACCTGTCATTATATGCTTTTCAGAACCCATAGAATGTGCATCACCAGCAGTGGATTCCAGTGCGAAGTACAGACATTGAGTGATAATCACATACCACGGTAGGTTCATCAACTGTCACAGCTGTACCATGCTGGCAGGACACATTGATAGTGGAGAGGGATGTACAGATGTGGGGTTCCAGGGTTGTATGGAAAGTCTGTAATTGCTTCTAAATTCTGATGTTAATCTAAAACTGCTCTAAAAACCTGAAGTCTGTTTCAAACATTAAATTTCACTCCAGATACCTATGGGCTGTCTTTTTACTAATAGGATAAAACTTTGGAGTTTATCATTCTGTTTCTAGTAGAAAATTAATCCTATGTTATATAAAAAAAATCTAAGCTTTTGTCCAAAAATGAGAAGTAAAGTAGGTATTTGAAAATTTCTAGCAATATTTAACTACAGCAAGTTTTTAACCGATGTGCATTGAAAAGTTACTAAAGCATCTGTATGGATAATTTGGGTTGCTTGGTAATACAAAGATTCTGAACCAGTATGGCTGAGTGGAATTTGAGATTCTGCATTTCAAATAGTTTCCCAGGTAACGCTTATGCTTGTGGGGCATGGATTTCATTAGAAAGTAGAATATCTGCAAAGAATATACTCGCTTAATCGTAAGAAAAATTTCTAAGAATAAAGCTGGGTTGGAAAATGATGATTCACAATTCTACTGTTGGAGACCCCAGTGTACTCAGATCTACTACAGGCTCTGCATCAGTGAAACAGTTGAGCTTTATGTAACTCACCATCCTGCAATTATATGAGACCACAGGACATTATTAACTTCCTGAGGAAAAGTAAAAATTCAACCTAATATTTCATAGTATGTTGTATTGCATAGGGTGCTCACTAAATAGGTCAATAAAATTAAACACAATTTTGTAAAAACGGTAACTTAATTCCTGTGAAAATATTTCAAATCTAAATCACCCAACAGATGAAGCATATAGAACAATGACTTCAACTAATTACACACCAGGAGTACAAGCTGTATACAAAAGTAGACTCAGATAGCCTAATTGCTACAGAATGCTGAAGCCACAATATCTCAAACTGCATGTCGGAGTGTATGTCAGAAGTGATTAGTGAAGGAGCAAAAGGAACAAAGTCCTTCACTTTCTTTACATAAACTCCTGGGTAAAAAGAATGAGAATATCTATTCCTGCTGACTCATGGTATATTTTATTTATGGATATAAGTCAAAAAGGTATGGCTGCCTAGATCCACATTTGCATCGTCTCAAGTGGTGGTAGAAGATAGTTTTTCTGAGTGTATCCAAAGAAATACAGAATTACATTAGCTTACCCATATAAACCAGATTTGGAAAGGCCAATATTTTCTGATCACATAGTCTCACACTACACTAGCATTTTACATTCATACATAAGGATAAATGGGAAAAATCTATTGTGAAATTAGTTCTTCTGATGATATAGACATAGGGTGCACTCCCAAAGCCTCATGTGTTTGGAGGGTGAGTGGATCATGGGGCACTTCGCATATTAGTCCACTAACATGGCAGGTCAGAAGAGGTCACTCACTGAATGTGACCTAGAATGGTGTGTCACCCTCTGTGGATCCTCCCTCTCCTCTCTCCTTCCCGATATAAGAAACTTTACAGTCTTCTGTGCTTCTTTGGCTTTGGAGGTAGCCAGCTGTGGTCTGTAACCATGAATCAGAATAAACTTCTCTTCCTCTCCTTGTGAATGTTGGGTATTTTATCCCAGCAGTAAAGACAGGCCTCAATGTTGTTTGTCATAGACTATGAATATAAGATGTTTTAGGTTCCAGATTTTTAATATATCCATTTAAGAAAAATTAAATGACATTTACAAAGTTTGAGGAAATATAAAGATTGAGAAAATAGGTAAAAAATATGAGATGGCCCACCTCATTTGTAAAGATAATAAGTGCTGGCAGAGTGTGAAGAACATGAAAACCTAATATCTTGCTGATAAGAAATAATCCAGGCGTGGTGACACATACCTATAATCCCAGCACTTGTGAGGCTGAGACAGGAGGATGACTGCAAATTTGTAGCCAGCTTGAACTAAATAGAGTTCAAGGCCAGCCTGAACTACAGAGCAAAACCCTGTCTTAAGCAGCTACACCAAAGAATTTGAATTGCTACAGCCTTGATAGAAAATAGTTCTTCAAAAAATACAACTACCATATGATTCAATGATTCCCATTCCTGTGTATGTATCTAATAGAAATCAAATCAGTATTTAGCAATTATATTGCACTCCCATGACCATTATAGAACTATTCACAGTAAGCAAAAAAACTGAAATAATGTAAGTGCTCAACACATAAGTGAATAAAAAAATCTGGTGCATATATACAATAGAATAGTATCCATTTCTATAAAATGGAGTATTACTCTGCCTTAAAGAATGATAAGTTTGAGTCATTTATACTCAAATGGACATACATTCAGGACATATTCATAGGTGAAATAAATAGGTCACAGATGTGTAAATATCATATCTTTTACCTGGTATGAGAAACTGAAGATGTAACTGAGTTCTAGAATGTATAATGGATATTGTGAAATACAAAATATTCCAAAGGAAATTGGGTGGAGGGGTAAATAACGAAGGGAAAGAAAAAAATGTGATGGCGGGCCAGAGATTTAGCTCAGTGGTTCTGGCGCCTGCCTCGCAAATGTAAGGTCCTGAGTTTGATCCCTGGTAACCACATACAATGCTGGTTGTGGTGACTCATGCCCACTAGCAATCAGTACCACATACCACAGTGCCAGACGTGGTGGCTCACGCTTGTAATCCCAGCACTCAGGAGGCAGAGGCAGGAGGATTGCTGAGTTCCAGGCTTGCCTGGGTTACATAGTGAGCTGAGGGCCAGCCTGAACTACAAAGCTAGACCCTGTCTCAAAAAAAAAAATGTGTTGGCAATTTAAAAAAAGGGAAGCAAAGCTTATGTATATATGAGTGGGGGTTGTGAGGTGGGTAGGAGAATGGAAAAAATGAGAATTAAATTGTGTCATATACTGGTACAAATTCTCAATATGGAGTGTGATCACTGTGTGCATATAGAATGCACCAATAAAGGTTAAAAAAACAGAAAGAATAGTTTCCAGCCATACAAAAGAATTAAATTCTATAATTTAGGACAACATGATTGGATATCCATATCCATGATTGGATATGGGATGTCATTAGAGTAAATGAAACAAGCAATGCACAGAAAAGCAAGTAGCATATGATTTCATTCATAAGTGGAGTATGAAAAGGTTGACCTCAAAAAATTTGAGGCCAGACAGGAAATTATTAGAGGCTTCGGGACATAAAGAGTAAAGGATTGGGGAAGGCTGATCAGTGGTTTGATCAGTTTCATAAAAGCAAGAAGTTCTGGAGTACTAATGCACAGTGTGATGATTTAGAGATAATAATGATGCACTACACTTTTCCAAAAGCTAGAAGAACTTTCAGTATTTTTAGTGAGTGAGTGAGTGGGAGAGTGAATGATTGAGACAGGGTCTTGCTTTGTAGTTCAGGCTGGCCCAGAGCTCACTATGGGGCCCAGGCAAGCCTCGAACTCAGCAGTCCTCCTGCCTCTGCCTCCTGAGTGCTGGGTTGACAGGTGTGAGCCACCACCCCCAGCAATTTTGAATGTTTCAATGCCCAAGCAAAGATAAATGTCTGTGGAGATATGCTAAACTTGATTTAAACATTACACAATGTATATATGTATCAGATGGTACATGGTATTGCATCATGTACATCTTTGATCCTTTTGTGTACCAGTTAAATTTTAAGACAAATTTAAAACCATATACTATAGGTATTTGAAAATTTTCAAAGGCTAGTCTCATCACTGAATATTGTCATTGTAAAAGAAAGTTATTTTCATTTAAAAATTCATTTATAAAATGTATCAGAAATAATAAAACATTAAGCACATTGAATTATAAAAGCCACCCTTATAATATGCTTGACATTTTCATGATATAAAGTGGGAAAAGTAAGACAGGTGCAATCAATACATTAAACATCATTTCTAATCTTACTACTCATAATCAGTTGATTTTTAGTGTATTTCCCTTCAAATATTATTTGCTCTGTATTACATAGTTTTCTCTTTATATAAATGAACTCCTACTGTGTATGTAACATTTTACAACTGGGATATTTTTCATATCATTAGATGTTTATTTGGAACATAATTTGGGGCCCATAGTTTATGTGTATATTTGACATGTAGTGTACTTATTTAATTATACATCAAAATTGTCACACAAGAATCAAATCTTCTCCTAAATGACCACAGGAATAAAAGTCACTATTTTAATATTTTTCAATTGCAGCTGTTTTCACAGCTGAAAATTTTAGGTTAGGATAAGATAACCAGCAATAGTGCTATAATCCTGTATGGTTTTCTTGTTTTGTTTTGTTTTTAGTTTTTTTTTAATTTGAATCTTAATTGGTACATTATATATACATATTGTGATCACACACAATATTGAGAATTTGTACCAATATATGACACAATTTAATTGAATTCTTTATTGGTACATTTTATATACACCTCATTATCACGCTCAACATTGGGAAATTTGTACCAGTTATATGACACAAGTTAATTCTCATTTTTACACATATCGCTGCCCACCTTACAACCCCCCACCTCCTATACACATATGCTTTTTTATTTTAGTTTTTGAGTCAGGGTCTCGCTTTGTAGTTCAGGCTGGCCCTGAACTCACTATGTAGCCCAGGAAAGCCTCAAACTCAGCAATTCTCCTGTCTCTGCCTCCTGAGTGCTGGGATTACAGGCATGAGCCACCACGCCCGGCCCCCATAGTATGTTTTTAAAAACACATTTTTTCTCACATTTTTATGTGGAAGAGAGAAAGCTGATTCTATTAATCAGGATCTGTGCTTTAGAGACAGGTGGAATCCAGCTCCATTTCTAGCTTTCTCATTTAGCTTATTAGGTCAGGTAGTAAAACTATGTCTCGGTTTTCACATCTGCATATTCAGAATAGTAATAGTATTTTTCTCATAGAGAAGTTTGGCTGATGAAATGAAATCAGGTTTTATTCAGGACCATCATATCATATAAGTAGTGTTGTTTACCAGACCTCGGCAGCTCTTCCCTGAGGAGCTCAGGCAAGGGCAGCCTAGGTGAGTATGGACCACTGTGTGCGGGGCTCCACTTAAATAACCTCAAGATGGTAATGACTGATTGTAACTTCTTTTGAGAGCTACATTAATATCATATTAATTTTAAATACATGAACAGCTACAAAAGGCGCATAAGTGGCTCTGGTGTCAACATTCATTTTCCACTTTCTAATACTTAGTGATAAGCTTTAAGCTACTTGGAAAGAGAGCAGTCACTTCACTGCTAATTAGATTTCTCTTTATCCACATCTCAATGACCTTTTCCTGTTTGTTTCTATCTTTTGTTTTCTCTCAAACTATACTTCATGCAGACACCATGTAAACTCAGGTTTACCTCCTGTCGTCCAGTCAACCAAGGGCAATTTTCAAGCTCAACTCTGAGTTTTGATCCCTTCTGAGGCACATTCGAAAGTCATTTTTTTAGCTGCAGCAGTGAGCAGATTTACATTTCCTTTGTCCTTTAGTTTAAAATAAAACCTCATAAGTAACTAAAATTTTAAGAATAACTAAAATTCAAATCATTTTCTGATTGAGATGTGAATCCATTCCATAAACACCACCAAACTTTCTGTGTCCCTGTCCTGATAATCCCTTTTAGGCAACAGCCGCACCAGGAATGTTGCCATGGAAACAATCATGTTCAATATTACCTCAAGTGCACTGGTGCTTTATGCAGCTTCAGAATAAGTTATAGTTGGCTGAGGATAAGCTGCCTTAATGCCCATAAAATTAGAACACTTTTTAATAAAAATATTAATATTAATATCTGAGAGTAATACATTTGCATTTTTCTAACTTACATAGCTATGATTTATACTAAAATGTAAATGTACACTTTCAGAAAGCTACATAATTTCCTATTTGCTCATATCTTACTAATGTGATAGTGTACTATTCTTTTAATTCATCTGTAGTTAGAGTATTAAAATTTTCCCAGATATTTTAAGAATTCCAGTTTTGAAATTTGTAAAGTAACATTACCTTTTGGTATCTGAAGTAATCACATATCCCACTACTTTCAAGAGTAATAGATTCGCTGATCTTATGTGAAGAGCAACACCGAGTGCAGTAATGCTGAATCTTTTAGAGCTTTTAAAGGCACAAGCCGGTATGCAGTGGCACGCAGGCCGTAAGTTTTCCACCACTGATCTAGAACAATGCTGCACAACAGAACTTTCAGCAATTATGAGAATTTCCTGTAACTCTTCTGCCTAATATGGTAGTTAGAACCCATGAATTATTACTGAGCACCAGAAATGTGCCTAGGGCAATTGATGAAATTAGTGTTAATTTACTTTAAAGTAGCCACAGGTGCCTAGTTACCTCTATGTTGTGTAGCACAGCTTTCAACAAGCATTTATCGCCAAACACAGTGATTAATATCTTCTCCCATAGCAATTTCTTTGGAATGCAGAAAGTCTTCTTTATTCAGAGTGCATATTAAGCCATTCACTGTACTTCATTATCTCCTGCACCACAGTTATTCATAAATATCTACATCTTCTCCAGCATAAGTGCTCAACTTCAGGAACCACAATATTTTAATTCTCTACACTCCACTGACCTTACAAGAGCAGATTGCATGGTGTAAGTACTTAGTGTTTGCAAAAGATGATAGCCCTTTCTCATTTTAGCTCTGAAAACTGAACGACATCCTCCCATTATTGCCACTCAGTATAGTTTATCCTTTCCAAAATTTGAACTTTGCTGTCTGTGTTGTATTAGCCTCCCAGAGAGTACTCTTTGTTGCTCTGGGAAAAATCTAAATCATGATGCTAGAAGACTAATACCAGAAGTTATATATTTGCTGCAATGATATATTTTGAAAAAAACTAGGATGGGTATTTTTCACAGTGGTGCATCAAGAAAAGTAACTAGTAGAACACAAGAGATGCCTATAACCAGGGAATTGAAAAATTAGTACTTCAAATGTGACCTTTCTTTCTCTATCTCTGTCTCAAAGCATTTTTCCCCCACTTAGAATAGAAAAGCTGTAACAGTTCAAAAGGGAAAGAAGCAAGAGTTTAAATCTGTTACTTATTTTTATTATGATAAATTGTAAGCAATTTCAGTATACATACCTATTTAGAAAAGAAATATATGAGTAAAGTGAATTAGTTTGAAATATTGGTTGTTCCCAATGTGTTGTTATCAACTGAGGGAAATAGCAACTTATGTGTAAAATAAAAGTTTTAGATACTACTTAACAAGCTAAAAATGATAATAACCTACTGAAGTATCTACTTTATAAAAAACAGTTTTACAGGGACTATATTTGGAAAAGAAGAAAAATAAAAATGCAATTCTTTTTTTTTTGAGACAGGGTTTCGCTTTGTAGTTTAGGCTGGCCCTCAGCTCACTGTGTAGCCCAGGCAAGCCTCGGACTCAGCAAACCTCCTGCCTCTGCCTCCCGAGTGCTGGGATGACAGGCGTGAGCCACCACGCCCGGTACTGTGGTATGTGGTATTGATTGCTGGTGCGCGTGAGTCTCCACGCCCAGCATTGTATGTGGTTACTGGAGATCGAACTCAGGACCTTGCGCTTGCGAGGCAGGCGCTGGAACCACTGAGCTAAATCTCTGGCCCAAAAAAATCCAATTCTTAAAAACTATATGTCAGGGCCGGAGGGTTAGCTCAGTGGTTCCGGCGCCTGCCTTGCAAGCTCAAGGACCTGAGTTCAATCCCCGGTAACCACATATAATGCTGGGCGTGGTGGCTCACGCCTGTAATCCCAGCTCTCGGGAGGCAGAGACGGGAGGATTGCTGAGTTCGCGGCGGCTTGCCTGGGCACCATAGTGAGCTCAGGGCCAGCCTGAACTACAAAGCGATACCCTGTCTCCAAAAAAAGCAAAAAAAAAAAACCAAACAAACAAACAAAAAAAAACCCCAAAAAAACAAAACTATATGTCATGTTTGTCTGATTACACTATATGTTTGAACTTGTAGTAGCTTTATTCCTACATATAGAGTATCATGTAGTTACGTGAGAATTAAAGCTTTCTGTACCCTCAAAATCATGGGTCACAGGTAATGAACTTAAGCATTATTTTGAAAATATATTGTCAAATTATATCTCTGTATTCTATGTATTTATTACATCTCAGTTTGTGTGTCCATGTTTATCACAATACTCTTGACTAGTAAGGAAAAACAACTTGTGTGATAGATGTACTATAAAATCAAATTAGGTATCAAAATTATACACTCTACCATTAAATTAGAAAACTACTGGGCTAGGATTTGCAATTGTCATGTATTTCATCATTTGCAAATTTGAGGTAAAGAAAATTTGGTTAGTGGATGAGTGAATCCTTTTACCTGAACTCTCCTCCGACTGTATAAAGAAGCAGTAGTTTTAAATCAGACTGAAGAGTATCACAAGGCTGTTCCCCTGAAGGAATGGAGATCGATATCAGGTCATTATTTCCCAAATTTCATTTGACTCCTTGAACTTGAAAAGAGTGGTTAATGATTTGCAAGCAGCCATAGACTCTTGGCCTAGTCTTGGCTGTTCTGAGCTAGAACAAAGAGACCATAAGGTAAAAAGAATCATGGGCTAGTGTATTCCTGACGTCTCCGTATTTCAGAGATAAACATGTCTGTGGTGCTTTAAAGCCATGTAATTAATATTTTCTATGGTAAATATGAATATTAAAATTAGACAATATTTTCAAAGGCATAAATCCTTATTCTAAAATACATATAAGTTATATGTAGAAAATGAACTCTGTTGAAATGCTTTTTATTTGCTTCTCAATTTTTTATTAGTACATATTTATGGTACATAATGATCACATTAATTGTGAGGAGTTCATATAGGTAATGATATTTCTTAGATCTTTGTATAACCTTCCCATTCCCTCAATGCATCTCACAGATGGATAAATACTTATATTAATATTTATTTATAGTACAGGATGATCACATTCTTCATAGGGGCTTGGTAAATATACACAACACTTTGCAATCTTCACTTTTATCTCATCTCCTCTCTTTCCTTCTTCTCTCTCCTCTCTCAGCTCCTTTCCATATTCAAAGAACTCACTATTTCCAATTCCCTATATTTTATTTGACTCTTTAAATTAATTCCTGTTTCTCATATAAGAGAAACCATGCAGTATTTAAATTTGTGTGTCCAATTTATTGCACTTAACATGTTTTCAAGGTACCTTCATTTTCCTACAAATGACACAAGTTTATCTTTCTTTATGGAAGAGTAGTATTCTATCATGCACAGATACCACATTTTCTTTATCAATTCATCTGTTGATAAATGTATAAGCTGCTTTTGAGATTTAGCTATTATGTGTTACTCTCTTATAAACATTGATATCTATTTATGTTTTAGGAATATACATAGAAGGGTGCTACTTGGTTGAAGGAAACTTCTAGTTTTACTTTTGGGGGCATCTCCATATTGATTTCCATAGTAATTGTACCGATTTTCACTCCTACCAACAGTGGAGAAGGGTTTTTCCAACATAGCTTCTCTGCTACTAGTTATTATTTGACTTCATGAAGAATATGAGACAGAAATCTCAGTATTGTTTTAATTTCATTTCTCAAATGCCCCATCATGTTGAACATTGTTTCATATACTTACTGTCCATCAGAGAAATGTCTATTCATTTGTTATGCCTACTTCTGTTGGATCTTTTATTTGGAGAGGTCTAATTTTGGGGGATTCTCTATATATTCTAGATATTATCCCTCTGCCTGAATAATAGCTGGTAATTTTGAGGCAGGATCTTGTTTTGTAGTTCAGGTTGTCCCTGAGGTCACTATGTAGCCTAAGAAAGCCTCAAACTCAGCAATCCTTCTGCCTCTACCTCCCAAGCACCGGGATTACAGGCTTGAGCCACCACGTCTAGCACTGTGGTATGTGGTTACCAGGGATTGAGTCAGGGACCTTGAACTTGCCAGGCAGGTGCCGGAACCATTGACCTAAATCTCTGGCCTATAGTTGGTAAACATTTTGTCATTCTGTAGGTTTAACTTTTACTCTGTTGGTTATTATTTATTTATTTATTTATTTATTTATTTATTTATTGCTGTGCAGAGGCTTTTCAATCTGATATAATCCAGTTTGTCGATGGGCTATACTAGTTCCTGTGCAACTGGGCTTCTGTTGAGAAAGCTCTTGCCTAACAGAATGCCTTCAAGAGTTTTACCTATATTTTTTATTCCATCAGATTAAGTATGTCTTTGTTTATATTTACATTTTTATCCATTTTGATCCTAGTTTAGTGTACGATGAGAGATATCATTCTAGGTTTAGTCTTTGGCCTATGGATAGCCAGTTTTCCCAGAACAACTGGTAAAATACTTTATCTTTCCTCCAGTGAAAATATTTGGTTTTGTCAAAGATAAAGCACTGTGTATGCTTGGAATTGTTTCCGCATCTTCTGTTCTGTTTCATTCATCTGTAAGTCTGTTTCATTGCCAACACCATGCTGTGTTAGATAAATCACTCTTTAACATTTGAAAAGTCTACTTATATTTGGATATTTATTTAATATGTGGCAATATTAGGGACTGGCCTTAGTACAGGTAAAAATGAAATTCAAGTCTTTCCATGGTAAATTAACAGGTGTTTTACCTTTCTGACAGAAACTACAGGACAATCAAGAAACATATTGTCCATCCCTAATGCTACATATTGATTCTTCATATCTTCCACCTTACAGTCTTACTTAGTCCAGGATTGTGTTCAGAATAATTTTGAACAACTGAGCTAGTAGGAAAAGTGTGTAGGCTATAAAACATACTATGAATAAAAACAACAAAGTTTAATTTAAAATTATTTCTATTTGTGAAAATTCAGTATGGTAAGTTATTTAAACCATGCAGAATAAATATTTCAGCCTTATCATGTTAAAGTTTACAATAAACAATAAGAAAGTGGCTACTTTTGCTTTTCTGTTTTAAATACTGAACATGTTCTCATAGAGTCAGCATGAGGTTCACGTGGAGTTAACATTTACACATTGAAACGCCAACATCATTTACTAGGAATGTGACAGAGGATGATCAGATCACTTGATGGCTTGAACAAGTCATTTCACAGTCAAAAGTCAGATTCAAATAAGTAAACTTCTTAGAAGATACTTTCATTTCTGTTTAGAAATAGGTAACTGCAAAGCTATTAATTGTTCTTTTGCCCCATCACATTTGGTTACCCTTCAAATTTCATATGCATTATATAAAAGAAATTCTAAGTGGGAAATACAAGAAAAAGTGAATTCTTGTGATAAGATAACTTTGTATAAGACAAAATACATTGGAGTGGTTAACAATGTCCTTTTTGCTACTTATATATTTTATTACATATGTTTGATGAATGCAATGGAGCTTTTTATTAAAAATGACATTAACATTAATATCAAATGAAGGTATTATGATAGGTGTTACTTTGATAAATACAGTTCCTTTCAGAAGGCAAGACTACTCAATTTAAGAGTGTGTTTAATTAATGTTGAACTACAGTGGAATTTTCATGAAACCAGTTGTGGTAGCAATAGGATATCAAATATATTAATATTGATCAGTGCCTTGACATCTAATATAAAATTAAAATTTTTATGATTAAATATCAAAAGGCAACAAGAATACAATATTTTTCAAATTATTACAAACCCATGAAGCTATCAATAAACAAGATAAATCAGCATTTCAATTTAATAATCCAAATAATATTTACTTGTATAACAATGATGATGTTAATAATAATAATAAGGTAATTAGAATTATAATGAAGTAGAGCTAACATATGCTGATTACCTATTGTGTGCTAAAAACTTTTCTAAACTCTAAGAACTTCACACAAAACAAATAATTTAGGGGAAATTATTTTAAACTCTTTATGCGATTCATATACAACTAAGAATACTATAAGCTGGTTGAGGTGGCACATGCCTATAATCCCAGCATTGAGGACACTGAGACAGGCGGATTGCCATGAGTTTGAGACCACCTTAGGCTACATAGTGAGTTCAAAGCCATTCTGAACTACATAGCAAGACTCCGTTTAAAAAAAAAAAAGCAAAAAAAAAAAAAGTGGGTAAAAAAATGAGAATTAACTTTTGTCATATATTGGTACAAATTCCCCAATGTTCTGTGTGATTGTGAGCTGCATATAAAATGTACCAATAAAGAATTCAATTAAAAAAAAGAATACCATGGTGATGATTTTCTGCAGTAAATGGAGATATTTAATTGCTTGTCAACAAATATTTCACATCTGTATGTCAAATTGAAAAGTCATTGGTATCACATCGATATGATTGTAGTACACAAATATTCACCCCATTAAAAATGTGTTTTCAAGAAATGCTCAGAATATTTTATATTTAGCACAAAGAAAAATTATCTACATAAATTTAAACAGTATAACCTTTTATTCACATATCAATTTAAATTAAATATAACTAGATCTATATGACTTAGTATAAGGCAGGTTAGGAGGAAAGAATATCACACAGTATTGATCATATGCATTTCACCCATGTTAACCAACATCTCTTCAACATCACTCTCAGCATCTAAGCTTGAGATGAATTTAGTTCAGCCTTCATTTGTATTTTCACTGTCTAACATATGCTTTGTCACCCTTCTGTTCCCTTCTTCCTCTTGAGTAGGAAAAGGATATGTGGAGCCAGGGATTTAGTTGAATGGTACCGTTCCCACCTCAAGGCACAAGGGCCTGAGTTTGATCCCCAGTACCACATTTAAAAAGTGTATTTAATTTAAAAAGTGTATTAAGACTAATACAGTCTTCTTGTATTCTGATCTCCAGCGTTGTACTCTATGACTAACCCTGAACTTCACTCTTGGTTTTACAATTTCTTTCTCTAAAATATCTTTTACTCTATTTGGAGGTATGACTCAGTTCTTTTTCTCCTTAAAGATTTTTTTTCCCCCTCAGGCATGCCACCTCACAATAACACTCTCCTACATCATTCTCCTAAATTCTAGTAAGCTGGCAATGCAGATAACCACAGCTATACTTTCACTCATCTTTAAACTCTCCCTTTCTCCCTTCATCTACCTCAAACTCTTCACTACTTAAACTGATTATTAACTTCCTTTTTAACCTAATTTTCCTTGACTTTCTTGATGCTGAAGTCCATGGAAATTTCCTTCTATTTTTCTAGACATTCCCTAATTTCCTCACATTTTTTTTCTCCTACCACCTTTTCAAGCAACATCTTACAATGTGCTCTTATTTCTTACCTCACAATATCCTAGCTAATAACCACACCTATTCTTACATATATGACCCTTTAAGGTAAATTTTCAAATGCTGGTTGTTATCTGACTACTGTCTCAAGTTCTCCATGTTCATGTGCAATTTACTCTTTGGTGTCTCCATGACTGATCTTAAACACAATATAGTTAGCCGCCCAAGTAAAGGGTTATTTTTTTCAGCCTTCAAATATACCAATTAAGGCCTGAGGATCTAGCTCAGTGGCACAGCACCTGTCGGGCAAGCACAAGGTCCTAAGTTCACTTCCCAGAACCAAAACCAAACAAACAAAAAACAAATCAAGTATACCAATTAATAGGAAGTAATGACAAAACAATAATGGCTCCCTGTTCTCTATTTGCTAAAAACATTGACATTCCTTTAGTTATCTAAGCCTAACTTTGAGCATCACATTTGATTCTTCCCACACTCTTGACAATCACTTCTATTCAATAATAAAATCGTTTTAATTTTAGCTTCAATTCAGTTAAACAAGCATTCATCTAAAACTTTTTCAATGGCTCCTCGTTTCCTAAAATCCCAATGTATCACCTAGGGCTCTCCACATCCTAACTTGTACTTCCTCTTCTACACCCATCTTTTATCACTCCTCTCCAACAACCCTGCAGTCAAATATTCAGCTCCCAACTAGCTACTTTGAATATTTTTTTCTTACTATGTCCTTGGTTTAAAATCTTTCTCTTCATAATCATACATTCATCAATTCATTGTTTCAATAGGCATGTACCAAATACCTACTATAATTAGGATACTATTCAAGATGCAAGAGATCTGATAGTGAGCAAAGCTATATCTGTGCAGTAATAGACTCTAGACCTAATTTAGTAAGAAGACACTAAAGAAGTGACTATATAATAAAATGTCAAATACAAAAAGTAAAACAAATGTGTAGAGGTTACCTCCTAAAATCTAGCACTCAAAGAATTTTCCTTGAGGGAAGTAACATTAGAAAAGTACTTTGAATGATATGGAAGATTTAATCACATTTTATTGAGACCCATGTAACAGTAAGCACAAATCTCCTTGACATGAGAATGCATGAGGCATTTGAGAAATGGTAAGAAGGCCAGTATGGCTGATGAACCATGAAGAAGAAATTTCAAGAAAGTTGAAAAATTATGTCAGAGTAATGAGAGGTCAGTCCTGCAAAGACTCAAGCTATAGTAGAATATATTCTGTGCAATAAATACCATTTGAAGGAATAAATGCAGATGAATGGATGGTTTTATTATTTTCTGGAACATCTTCCCAAAGCTGTATGGAGCCTGTAAGGATGGCAAAAACACTAAACACAGAAGATGTATTAAACTTCAGGAACAGCCTAGGTAATAAATGTTGATGGCGTAGGCTAAAAAAAGTGGAAAAGATGTGTTAATAAATGAGAAAATAAAAGATTAAATTGGAAGGTAGTAGCAAAAAGATGGGTTGATGACTTGGATTTGGCAATTGAGAAAGGGAGGAATCCAGGGTGACTCTTAGCTTGAGCCTAAGCAACACAGTGACTTACAGCATGTGTCATCTTCTAACATTTAAAAAAGATAGAAAAAAGCTGGAAAAACAGAGGATCTGAATAAAGAATCAAAATACTACTCTGCGATATGAAGTGAAGTAGGCATTGAAGATTATGAAGTGTTACAGTTTGAATGTGTTACTAAAGGGCTCATGAGTTAAAAATTTGTCCTTGGTACATCATTGCTGGGAGGTGGTGGAACATTCAAGAGATTAAATGTAACACAAGATTATTACATACTTGTAGTACAGTCCTTGGAAGTGATCAGTATAGTTGTTGTGGAACCACAATTAGTTTTCAAGAGAGAGTTGTTTTAAAAAAGGAAAACAGGTCCATCTCTCTTCTCTTTTTCTCTCTCTGCCTCTTTATCCTCTCCCATCTCTTTATGTCTCTCTCATACAAGCTTGAACTCCCACCATGACAATATCACATTGGATATGATGTAGAAAAGGGGAGCCTCACCAGTGTGAATCGATGGATTCATCCAGTCTTGTAATAGGAACAGCCTGATAGCGATGACAAAGTAGAAAGTTCTAGTAATCCTTTAGTTCTGAGGTTAGAGCTCAAAGGACAACTCAGGGTTAGAGATTCCCCTGGCAGGCATCAGATTTTTTTTATTTTTATTTTTTGTTTTTGTGGCATTGTCATCATAGAACTGGACTGAGTTCATGTCAATCTGTGAATCTCAACCATGTCATATATTCAATTCTTTGTGGGAGTTTTAAAATTAAATATGATATCATATCATCCCCAAATGAATTGAATGCAAATACCAGAATGAGAACTAGAGTATTGGTAAATTTTTAAATCTTCTTAAGTTAAGTGAATGTACAGCCAGTTTTAAGAACTACAACCAGCTGAAATGGACAGTGATCAGAGTATTTGATTCTGAAATCTGCCAGATTTTAAGACCACAAAGGCAGGCTGTAATAAAGTGGAAACAAGATTCACCAAGATAAGGAAAAGAAAAAGACTGGCATGATGACCTATAAGCCAAGGAAATAAAGTGTTTAATGGAGGGTAAATCAACTCTGTCAAATGGGATTGAAAATTCCATTAAGGAAAGTATTGAGAGTAGAATATTAGATTAGAAGACATGAAAGCAGTTATGACAAGTAGGTTTACATGATAGATAGGTTCCAAAGATAGGTGTCATGCATTCAGACAACAGAAGATAGGAATGGAAAAAGAGCAAGCAACAATAAAACTTTGACATAAATATCTGTCAGTGATTTACCCATTTTCAAGGCTGGGTTCAAAGGGTGCCTAGCCTCCTCCAGTATCAACTGCTGGAGAAAAATTTGATTGTACTCACCCTTGTCTCTGAGATATCAGCTGAAATTTACATTTTTGTTATTTATGCATGTCTCAAATCTTCATGCAGAAGGATCACATTTAATCTTTCTGTATCAGTGAAAAAGTAATAGGTTCTCAGCAATTGTTCAAAATTTGGAAATCAAAAATTCAAAATATGCTGAAAAAACAATCAATGCTATTGAGGCACCAAATTAGCAGATTCTAATGTCACATATCAGAAGAACAAAGTGTTGAAATTCACTTGGCTATTTCAAGTAAATGGGAAATATTAGGAGAGAAAAAGGAGAAAAATAATCAAATAGCTGAAAAAGGTTTCTAAATTATCCCTAATGCAATTGTCATCAGTAAGCACAAGACACTAAGTGACAGTTGTGTGACAAGCCACTGACTCATGCATAGATGACAACAAATAACACCTCTTCCTCTTGCAGAGTGATCAGGTCTCTTTTGAGCCATCAGTTCTGCCTAAAGCAAGGTAGTCTACAAAAGGAGGAAATTGTAGTTTAAAAACTGTAGGTTTGTAATTTTTGTTTTGTTTATTTTCAATATTATAAACTTTGACCACATAGAAAAATTTCTAAGATATTCCTAACTCAGTGAAAAATAGCAATATAGAAGACATAGATATGTTTACAGGTAAAAACACAACCATGTTGGGCTGGAGGATTAGCTTAGTGGTTCCGGCACCTGCCTCACAAGTGCGAGGTCCTGAGTTCGATCCCTGGAAACCACATACAATGCTGGGCATGGAGACTCACGCCCACCAACAGTTAATACCACATACCACAGTGCTGGGCGTGGTGGCTCACGCCTGTAATCCCAGCACTCGGGAGGCAGAGACAGGAGGAT
>PVIC010014929.1:0-20985 GCA_004025085.1 Thryonomys swinderianus
ATTCTTGGCAAATTTGAGGCCTCTCTGCCAAGCTTCTGCCACAGATGAGCTTTCTTTAGATACATGGTGGCCTCTGGAACACAGCTGTATGCACAACAACACAGCCACGTGGACCCTCTGGCACTGGGGAGAAGGGAGTAAGACTGGGTGAGACTTAGGTGGCTGGTGCCATGGGACCCTCTCTCCAAAAATATATTGCTGTTTGCTTCCTCACTGTGAGTTCAATCCCAACCTGGCTTCTAGAATAGTCCATGGGTGGGAGTTTTTTAGTGTCTACCCTTTCCTAGGCTCTGGCTTTCATTTAGACCACTAGATCATGCTTGTTCTGCTGGTGGGGCCCTGCCCAACATCCAGCTCCTTAGATGTCAGACCCACCTATATCCTAAACTCTTTTTCCAGTGGACTCCACCCACCTGGACACCCTCTTCCTGGAAGAGCTGCTGCCTTCCTGAATATTCAAGTAGTGCTTTTCTCTCTCATCTGTGAGCTTCCTGCCAGCCAAAATATATTTTTCTCATTTGTGGCCTCAGCACTCAGAATGGTATCTGGAATTGGGACCTGGGAAATTGGAAGGAACGAATGGATGGGTAAGGTGTGTTTTAGTCCATTTTCTGTTACTGTAATGGAATAACAGAGATTGGGTAATTTATCAAGAAAATAAATTTATTTTGACATTATTATTATTTTAAAGTAAGAGATGGAGGGACGGGGACTTAGTGCAGTGGTTCCAGTGTCTGCCTAGCAAGCACAAAGTCCTGAGTTAGATCTCTGGTACCATATACCACAATGCCAGGCATAGTGGCTCACACCTGTAATCCCAGCACTCAGGAAGTAGAGGCAGGAGTATTGCTGAGAGTTTGATGCTAGCCTGGGCTACATAGTGAGTTCAGGGCCAGCCTGAACTATAAAGCGAGATCTTGTCTCAAAAAACTAAAAAAAAAAAAAAAATTAAGAGATGGAATCTCACTATGTTGTCCATGCTGGCCTGGATTTCCTGGGCTCAGGAGATCAATCTTCCTGGCTCACCCACCTGAGTAGAGTTGACTACGGCGCCAGTCACCATGCCCAGCCTATTTTTCATGCTTCATTTCTTCTAAGTCCAAGAGTATAGGGCTGGTGTTTAGCGAGGATCCCTGTGCTGTATCACCCCTTGGGTTGGAAGGATGAAAGAAGCCATCAGCACATGTGAAAGAAAAAAGCCCTGGAGCCAGGCTTGCTTCCTCGCATCTCACCCCCACGATGATGATGGCGGTTATTCCATTCATAAGGATGAGCCACTGTGACTCAGGCCCCACCGTGGCCCTGGAGAAATGTTTCCACACGAGATCTGAAGGGACAGTCAAACCACAGCAGACGCTGGGCACTGGGCTTGCTTCCTTAGCCCTGATTCTGAGGTTCCTTCCTGGCTGCCCCTTTGTTCCCATTGAAGTTTATCAAGCTGTGCCTAACAACTCCTGGAAACAAGATAACCCTCTACCTGTCCCCAGTTAGGCACACAAAACGTGGCAGGAGCCTTCTTCTGAGTCAGATCTTCCATCCAGTGACTCTGTGGACTAAACCACGTATCTTTTCTGTGCCCTGAGTACTGCATTTGTCACAGGAAGTGTGTTGGCTCGGTCCTGTAGGTAGCTGCTGTCTGGTTTTGTGTCTCTATGAATGCAGATGGTAACAATTATTAGGGAACAGCACTCTGTTATAGGAAAGTCTTTTTTTTTTCTTTTTTGTTGTTACTGGCACTGACATGGTGTGAAAGATCTGGGACAAAGAACGCCGTGAGCAGCCGTGGACGGGAGGATGGAAACTCACTGTGCCTGAGACCCGATTATGTGTCATGCGCTCTGTGTCTCCAGCGCAGTGGCACATCACAGACACCCCGGGGCCTCTGTGGAAGGGGTGCGAGTCCCACTTTACAGTGCACAACACTGAGGCCTCGAGACGTCGTGTAACCCATGGGAGGTCTCAGTGGTGGTGAGCAAGAAAGGCTGAGTTTGAAGCCAGCTCTGAATCCAGCATTCCAGGCTTTTGGGAAAAGCTGCTGGGCCCCGGAAGGAAAGAGAGAGCAGCAGCGACACGTTTGTCGTGTCCAGAGGCAGGCTGTGCTCGGCTTGAGGGAGCGGTGGTCTGTTGAAGAAAGCTCTCGTGGAAGCTGAGGCCGTGACTAAAGAACCCCAGGCCCTCTGGCCTGCAGGCATGCCAGCAAGGAGAATGGGCTGGTAAGAGGGTAATGAACCCAGCCTCTCAGGGAAGTTAGCAGGCAGCTGCTGGAAAATGTTCCCATGCAGATTTAGCATCAGCTTGAACTCCCCTCGTAGCCTGTTTCAGCTGGCGAGACACTAAGGAAGAAATATGTGTCTTCCTTCAGCCCAGAACCCTGGGAGTAATTATGGCCATCCACGGAGGTTCCCAGGCTACTTTCCTTTAAGTATTTATACTAAGCAGGTGCTTTTTGCTTGTGAACTCTCTCCCGACGGACATTAAAATGGAAATCCGCTCTTTTCGATTGGAGTTCTAAGACAATAAGGGCCAGCGAGTCCCACTCTGCAAGATGAGATGCTAGAGAATTTACGAAGAACAAGGTTGGAAACTGATTTTGGAGTCTTTAAATTTACCCACTGGTGGGCATAAGAGAGGACATAAAAGTTTGGAAAGGTGGAGGAGGGAAGTTGGAAGTTGGAGACTTTTTTGGAAAGGACTGCGGTGGGATCCCTCCTTTGGATGGAGAAGGAGTGATGGATAATTTATGATCCCATCTATTGAGGGGGGACCTTAGGGACTATTCAGAGATTGTGGTGTGTGTCCTTCGGTTGTGAGAGTCCCAGAAGGCCTTGTCTATCTTACACTGGGCAATCAACAAAGCTAACAGCTGTAACTGCCGCTTCCTGCAGGTGACTCAGTGAACAGAGCATTTTGCAAGTCATTCTGTCTCTAATGACTGAGGCAGATGAGCGCACCAGCTGTGGGAGGAGAGTGAAAACGTCGATAAAGTGTTGTGAACCAGCGGGGTGAGCAGATCTCCGGAGAGAGAGACTGAAGGGAATACTCAGGACGTGTTGTCTGCATGAAGGGCACTAGAACACAGTGAGCAGCCCCTTATTAAGCAACTCATACAGGGTGGGGCTTACAAAGGGTCAGGTGTCTTAAGCCCTTATTTAATCCTTACCACAATGCCACAAAGCAGACACTGTTATCATCCCCATTTTACAGATGAGAAAACTGAGAGGTCGAGCGACTTGTCAAAGATCACACGGGTCAGAAGTGGAAGACCTGGGATTCGAACCCCGTAATGCGGCTTCAGAATTTGCACTTTCAATCAACACAGGTTGCTAAGTCTTACCAGTAGCCGCAAAGCTGTTTCATGCTTCTGTGGAGAAGTCTGTTCGGTTTCCCTCCCGGAATTCCATCAAGGAAGCCGGGATCCAGGCAGACTCAGCCTGGCCCATCTCCTCTCTCAGAACAGAAAGAGTCAACAAATGCTGGGACAAGCGCGTTTGGGAGGAGAGAAGATTTTGAAGGGATATTAATAGCGTTCATCTTTGCCTGTAATAAATTCTAAAAATTTATGTTTGATCACTTCTTTTATATGTGTCTACCTATCTACCTATGACGTGGCAGGGTACATGACAGAACAATACAGAATGCAAAGTCACAAGGGCCCCTACAGGTTACGATTCAGCTATCTGACTTAGTACCTCAGAAAAGTTGAACCCAGAGATGCCAGGTGATATGTCTAACATCACACAGCCAAGAACTGGTGGAGCTGGGCTGGCCCCCTGCTCTCCCGACTCACTGAGTCCACACTGGGCTCCACACTGCCAAGCCTCAGTTTTAAGGTAGAGGGACCCTGGGAAGTAAAATGGTTAAAGGGCCCAGCCCTGCAACAGACTATGGTAGAACCTGCAGATCTTTCTAATTCAGAAGCCTGAAGTCTTCCCCTGGACACAGTCCTGTCTCATGTGCCAGCTCCTACTGGCTGGTCACAGCTGCAGGGAAGGTTCTGGGGTCTGGGCTGATTCGAAGATGGGCTTCAGTCTGTGTGAGTTTGGTCTGTGTCTTGCTCGCTGACCTCTTACCATGGACGGCTCAACACAAAGCCTAGGTTGCCAAGCAGAGCTCTTCCAGTTGGGGGGCTCTAATCTATAGTACTGAAGCCCTTAGGATGCCTTTGCTGAGTTCAAGGCTTGCCTGGGCACCATAGTGAGCTCAGGCCCAGCCTGAACTACAAAGCTAGACTCTGTCTCAAAAAAAAAAAAAAAAAAAAAAAGATGCCTAAATTTGGATAGACTGGAGATTTAGCTCAGTGGTTCTGGCGCCTGTCTCGTAAACACAAGGTCCTGAGTTCAATCCCTGATAACCACATACAACACTGGGTGTGGTGACTCATGCCCACCAGCAATCAGTACCACTTACCACAGTGCTGGGCATGGTGGCTCACAGCTGTCATTCCAGCGCTAGGGAGGCAGAGGCAGGAGGATTGCTGAATTCCAGGCTTGCCTGGGCTACATAGTGAGCTGAGGGCCAGCCTGAACTACAAAGCGAGATGCTGTCTCAAAAAAAAAAATGCCTAAACTTGGTTCAGGTTTTCAGTCTCTCTCTGTAGGATGAGAATTGGCAAACATCTTGAGCAAGAAGTGGTCTCAGTTGAAGGTTCACTTCTGCACCTCTCTTTGCTCGGGGCTCTCGGCCCCTTAGGTTCTTGCCGCCTTGGCAGCTGTCTGATGTCTTCAAACAGGTCTTTCATGTATCTTTTGTTTACTTGGTCTAGATGTTTGCTTCCATCTGCTATGTGCTGGTCTCCCAATCTCAGAGACATTTCCTGTATTAAGACATAGAAAATCAAACCTGGGATTTCAGTGCTGACTTGAGTTATCTAAGAAGTTGACCTCTTGCTTGAGGCTGTGCCCTGGAAAGTTTCCCCACTGCAGCCAGGTGACTCTGGCAGCTCGGTGATGGAGCCCAGAGGAGCCCAAAGAGGATGAGCACCTTTTCTCCAGTGCTGGACTCTATCGCAGCAATGCTGGGTGAGTGTTGCAGTGCGGTCTCCAAGCAGAGCTGGCAAACTGAGGAGATGGCAACTTCTTTCACCCAGGAGCTTTAGCTCTTTGGTTCATAGCAAGGTGCCCAGTGGGCCCAGCAAAGATCAAGTAGAGCCCTGTAAGTTCCACTTGGGTGCAGGTTAGTGAGGCAGTCTGTGTTAGCAGGAGTGTGAGCAGATTGGCAGATATTAAATATCTGCCCCATCTTCCCGCCATCACACTGGAGAATCTTCAGAGAGACAAACAATGGAACTATTGCTGTCTACGTGCTGCACTGCTATTTCTCAAACAGTTGGCTTTAAATGGCAAGGATAGGTAATGATGTATAAAAGAAATGAAATGGTGACAAAAATGGACCCGTTTGCACAGTGCTTGTACAGTATTTATGGTCCACATATGCCATTTAGTGCTGTATTTGGAAAATGATGGATGCTTTAACAATATCAAGTAGTTTGCTTTGTTTTGCAGGGGTGGGTGGGGAGGGCACATCTCTGCTATTTGGAAGATTAAACAGCTCTTTTCCCTGGGTGCTCAAGGCAATAGCTTGACGAGTTGTAGTCAGCACTTGTCCTTCTCGGGACCTTGCGTCTTTGTAATTTTGCAACCCTCTTCCCTTTCCTTCTAGCTCAGGAGGTAGCCTTAGTGTGGTCACTGCAACAAAAATCAGGAGGGCGAGACGTGTGCTATTACCTGAGCAGAGAGAAGTCTGAGGCAGTGCAGACTGTGTGAACAGCTGGCAAAGGAAAGGCCCCGGCTGCTGTAAAGTCCGACCTCCGTGTGAAGCCTCGCTCTGGGACTTTGCTGTCCTTGGCCTAATCACTTAACCTCTGAGTCTCTACTTCATCTGTAAAAGGAGGACAATTATGAGGACGAGGCAGCTTTGCTGGGAGAAGGAAATAAGACACCATTCCCCGCCGGGTAATGCATCCAGCATCTTGGCTTCTCAGTTTCTCCACCGGCTTTCTATTACACTGAATCTCAGCAGCCCCCGTCTCAGATAGGTCTTGGATCTTGTTACCACCAGGAAAAGCACCTCACTGGAGATCGTAATTCAGAGTATCCCATTCTCCAGTCATTCCGGCAACCTTTTCAGCTTGCTCAGGGCCTTTGCTGCCGAGATCCTTGAGCTGGATCACATCCTCTTGCTCACACGGCCTTTGCCCTGGAGGAGAGAAACAGTGGTGTCCTGCTAGTCCTGCACTGTCTCTCCCCACAAGCAGAGAGAACCCTGTGAGGGGCTCTGTGTAAATCTTACCCCTTCTCCCCTCAGGGCATGTGTTTTCATCTGCTTGAGACTTTTCAATGGTTTTCTAATTGCTACCCAATTAACCAAAGAATAAACCCATAAATGCATGCAAGTAAGTACGTGCTGCATGCCAGCTGCCATGTGGGACTGTATTAATACACAAGATATGCACAGACCCTACATTCACATCCTTCTTGTACCTTAATAGGACATTGTCAACTCTTCCCATGCCACCCTCTCCCCACTTGGCTGAGTTTCTGTATCATCTGTGCTTGCCAAACCCTGTACCTTTATGTCACCACAGAAACCTTTTTGTTGAAAACCCACCAGAGGCAGAAGCCATCTGAGTTATTGTTTACAATGAGGTTGATGCGTTTTCTTCATTTCCCAGGTGGTGAAACTGAGCTTCAGAGAAGTGA
Source organism: Thryonomys swinderianus (assembly GCA_004025085.1). Taxonomy (NCBI): domain Eukaryota; kingdom Metazoa; phylum Chordata; class Mammalia; order Rodentia; family Thryonomyidae; genus Thryonomys; species Thryonomys swinderianus. The sequence continues at coordinate 6,699 of PVIC010014929.1, forward strand.
AAGGGTGTGCCCAGGATCACACAGTTGGTACACGGTCACATCAGGAGCCAGGTGACAGCCAGCTCCTCCCCTGGAGTGTCTCCGTGGTGTTGTCCTGCTGGAGTAACCCTAGGGCCATGGAACTGGTATGCTTCACCGTAGATTCTGCTGTGTAACACAGGGCATTAAGACCTAGGTCACCCTAGGTCCCAACGTGACTCCCTCGTAGAGGAGTGGGTTACTCCCCAGGCAGTCTCTCTGCTCTTTCTCATTTTCTGTTTCTTGCAACTGCCCTTTCTCCAGGCCTTTAGTTTCATGGCCTTTGCCTATCACTTTCTCCAATTATTTGTGGGGCCAGCAGTCCCGCTGCACAGGTAACATCATTTTGTCTGAGGTAAAGAGAAGGGTAGGAGAGTTTAATTTAGTTGCTCATGTGCAGCTAGTGAAAAGTAGAGATATTGTGTTAGAACTTCTGCTTAAAATATTCTACTCTGCCACTCCTTGTTTCAACCCTCTGGTCATTTCTGCCTGTAAACTTCTACAGCGGGAAGGCTCAGTAGGCTTCATCTAATGTGCTAAGTCTGACTCAGTAGTTTCCTAAAGTTCTGTGTTGAGAAGGACTCTGAGGTTGCATTTAGATTCAACTAGAGCGAGTGTTCAGTTTGGCTAGTGATGTCTGTTAAGTGTAAGGGAGGGAGGTTTCGGACCAAGTATTTGCTGCCCATTAATTTATTTTTTTTCAAGTTTAAAACTTTAAAAAACTTTATTTCTTTAGTACATGTTTGCAGTACATAATGATTGCATTTACTTGAGAGTTGATACATGTCCATAACACTTGATTCTTTATTCATCCTCTACCCCTCCCAACCCTCCCTACTCTTTCCTTCTCATGGTTTCCTCCTATTTGTAAAACCTCTTTTTCTGTTGAGTGTGGTGGCAAACTTCTGTAATATCAGCACTTCGGAAGCTGAAGCAGGAGGATCACCATGTGGTCTGACTGGGCTACATAGTGAGTTCAAGGCCAGCCTGAACTATATAGGGAGATCCTGTCTTTACAAAAAGCCCTCTATCTCCATTTAGTTTTTGAATTGCCCTTTTCATCCTCTTTTCCTTCCTCTACTTCCATCTCTCATTCCCTTTCCTATTTGAAAAAGATTTCCTTCCTTTCCATTATTCATCTTTTACTTTGCAATTTATTTATGTGTCCATGGTGGTTTCTGTTTCCTTTATTCTGCTCCAATGATCCATATGTCTGATTTTGTGCCAGTGCCCTACTGCTTTTCTCACTGTAACCTTGAAATGTAACCTCAGATCTGGGACTGTGATGCCTCCTGCTTTGCTTTTGTTCCCCAGGGTTACTTTTACTATTCTGGGTCTCTTCTGGTTCCATGCAAGTTTTAGGGTTATTTTCTCTTCATCTGTAAGGTATTTTTCTTTAATTTTTTTTATTTTTTATCTTTATTGGTACACTTTATATACACATCATGATCACACTCAGTATTGGGTATTTGTACCAGTATAGGACACAATTTAATTCTCATGTTTTTCCCATTTCCCCTACCCACCCCACAACCTCCCACCCCCTAAATGTGTAAGTTTTGTTTCCCCTTTTTTTTTACCATTACATTTTGTAAGGTATTTTTCTAGATCTGTTGTCATTTTGATTGGGATTCTGCTAAGTCATCAGCTTAGAAGTTTGGCCATTTGATTCTGCCTATCTAGGAACAAGGGATATCTTTCCATATTCCAGTGTCCTCTTAAATCTCCTTTTTAAGAGAGATGTAGGTTTTGTTGGAGAGGTCTTTCACTTCCTTGATTAGGTTAATCCTATTTAATTTTTTGACGCTATTATGAATGGTCTTATTTTTCTAATTTTTTTCTCAGTGAATTCATTGTTAGTGTACAGGAATGCTATAACTTTATATGTTGATTTTGCATACAGCTACATTGCTAAATTTGGTTATTAATTATAGGAGCCTTTTGGTGGAAGTTTTTGGGTCTTGTATGTAGAGCATAATGTTATCTGTAAACACAGTAATGATAATTTGACTTCTTTCTTTCCTATACACATCCATTTAATTTCTTTCTCTTGCCTTATTGCTCTAGCAAGTGTTTCCAGGACTGTGCTGAACAGGAGTGGTGATAGTTGCCCTTGAATTTCTATATCTTTGCTTAGGAGACATACGTGGGTTGGAATGTCTTAGTCTGTTTTGTGTTGCTGGAACAGAATGGGTAATTTATTGAAAATGTTTGTTTTCTCACAGCTCTGGAGGCTAGGATCTGGTGAGGGCTTTCTTGCTGTGCTGTGACATGACAGGGCATTCATGGGAGAAGGAGAGAGGGAAGGCAAGAGAAACAGCTAAAGAGTGAGAAATCACACTTTGCTAAGGGGGTGAATTCCATTCATGAGGATGGAGCCCCCATGGCCTAATTCCCTCTTCACTGTCCCACCTGTTAACTGTGCTTTTCAATCCAGTCTCAACATGAGATTCACAGAGCTCCAACATTCAGACCATGACAGGATGCATGTAGCGTAATGTCTGGGATACAGCTGAATCTCAGAAGACATGAAATATTTCTTGATTTCACTGGATTGTTTCTGGGGGTAAGAGTAGTGAAAAATACTAAGTCCTTTAAAATGTCCACTTTTTTTTTTTGAGACAGTCTCACTTCGTAGTTCAGGCTGGCTCTGAGCTCACTATGTAGCCCAGGCAAGCCTCAAATTCAGCAATCTTCCTGCCTCTGCCTCCTGAGTGCTGGGATTACAGGCTTGAGCCACCACACCCGGCACTGTGGTATGTGGTACTGATTGCAGGTGGCGATGAGTCAACACACCCAGCATTGTTGTATGTGGTTACCGGGGATCAAACCAGGGGCCCTACACTTGCTAGGCAGGCACTGAAAGCACTGAGCTAAAACTCTGGCCCTCCACTCTGTTCTTATATTAGTTGGAGACTCAGGGCTGATGCAAGGAATAAAAAGATTCACTTATGAAACCAGATGTTGAAGAGGACATGGTATAATTAAAGAAATAAGACAATGGGGCTGCCATCTTTGAACTTGAAATTCCCCTCTGGTATGTGGGAGCTGTGATTTTAAACAAGTTTCCCAAACACTATAATGTTCAACTTATGTGCCAGGCACATTTATATGTTGGAGTTATAATTATACAGTACTTATGAAATGTGTGTTTTGAATGGGTTACATGAGAAAATGTATATAAAAGTGCACCATTCCTGGCATGTAGAAAATGTTCCATGGACACTGGCTGTTATAGTACAACAGGAAAAACTGAAACACAGTTCATGGCACTCAGAAACTACTACTTCCCTCCCCTTCCTTTTCTTCCTCCTGAAGGAAATAAGGAACACATGCAGAAAAGAAAATTTCTGTCTTTTGTTCTGGATTTTCCATTTCAAAGCCGAATGTGCTAACTTCATGCTCAGGACCTGTGGGTGCCGTGGAGATGCCCGCAGAGCTTGTGGCCGCCTGACAAGGGCAGGGGAAAGATTGGGTGCATTCTCACGCTGCAACCTGCCTCCCAGTGAAAAAGAGCTTACAGATGGTTCTTACTGGCTGGGGCAATGAGAAGCTTTATTCTGGCTGACGGGGTTCTTTGGAATAGTTGCAGAAGGACCTGGGGTGCCCACTGTTGGGCCACTGGATGGTTGCTAAGCACTGCTAGGCCTTGCTTATCCTCTTTCACCTTTTGATTCTGCTGGCCAATCACAATCAGCTCAGGACTATGCTTTGAGCAACACAGTTGGCAGAACAGAAGGTATCAGCGAGGTGGATGGGTGTTGGAAAGGTGGCCAGCCTGCTGCATCATGAGTCTTTTGGGAAGCATCCATGGAGTGTGAAAGAAGGTAAAGACGGTGAACTAAAAATGTTCCTACAAAGATAGGTTAGCACTGCTTTGTAGCTCGGCCTAGCACTTAAAACTGTTTTATTTCCCTGTGATTGTTCTGTACTATTATTTGGGGGGCTCTTGTTTGGAACTAAATTTAAGTTTTGAGAAGCACAGGGCTTAGTGCTGAGCAATGCAGGTTTATCCATCCACTCAGAGCGGGGACCAAATCATGATGGGGATATGCATTTGCTTTTTTTTTTTTTTTTTTTTGCTTTTTGGAGACAGGGTCTCGCTTTGTAGTTCAGGCTGGCCCTGAGGCTCACTATGGTGCCCAGGCAAGCCGCCGCGAACTCAGCAATCCTCCTGTCTCTGCCTCCCGAGTGCTGGGATTACAGGCGTGAGCCACCACTTCCGGCATTGTGGTATGCGGTGTTGATTGTTGGTGGGCGTGTCTCCACGCCCAGCATTCTATGTAGTTACCGGGGATCGAACTCAGGTCCTTACGCTTGCGAGGTAGGCGCCGGAACCACTGAGCTAACCCTCCGGCCCACGCATTTGCTTTTGATCTCAGACTAAGTAATCAACCTTTTCTTCTAATCTGTAAGGTGGGATAGTGATACCTTCTATGTTTTAGTTGTGAGAAGAAAGTAAGAGAGTGTACAGGAAGCATGTTTCACCGAGCAGACCAGAGTGGATGGATGGTTGGGACTGTCTCAGTATTACTGCCTGAGCAGGTTTTTCAGGGCAAACTGGGAAAATTGCTTGTTTAGATCTCTTCAGAAGACTTGGTTTTCTTCCAGGCTGAAAGAGCTCAGAAGTCATCAACCTCCTAGTGCCCGATTTCCTATGAAGGTCATAATGCACTGTGCCTATTTACCAAGTTGCAGTGAAAATGGATAAAATAGCAGATGAGAAAAGAGCGTGAGTTCACTATAAAATACTAGTCAAGTGGAAAGCTTTAAAAATTTGGTCAGATTTATTGAGGGCCAAATCATATGCAATAAAATCCAACTTTCACAGTGTATGGCTTTGGCAACTGCCCACCGGGATGGAACTGTGGTGAACCATGACACAGTCAAGACATGGAGGAGTCCTGCGATGCCAAAAACATCCCTCTGCCTCTCTGCAGTAATCTCTTTACCTCACACCCGACACCTGGCACCACCAATCTGTCCTAACAGTTTTGCTTTTTATTAGTAGTAGAAAGTTTCATTAATGGGAGCACAAAGTATATTGCCTTGGTCTGGCTTCTTTTCCTTAAAATAATGCTTTTGAGATTCACCCACACAATGGTGTGAGTCAGTGGTTTATTTGTTTTTATAAGTAGTACCCTGCTGTGAGGTGCTATTGGGAGAATCATGCCCACTGTGAATTCAGCTTAAAGTGCTGACCCTGAAGTGGTGGCTTTGGGGATGGGAACTTAGGAGATAGTTAGGTTTCTAGAGGTCATGAGGGTGAGGGTTTTGGGATGGGATTGTGGGCGTCATAAGAAGAGACTCCTGGGTGTGTGCTCTCCATTCCTCCTGCACACATGCACACAGCGGCAGAAAGCTGCTTGCCAGTCATGGTGCTGGCCACGCTGGTATGCTCATCTTGGACTTCCAGCCTACAGCACTGTGGGAAAATGGATTTCTGTTGCTTAAGCTTCTCAGTTTATGGCATTTGTTACTGCAGAACAAGCGATGACATGCAGATAAAAAAATTTTTTTAAAGAAACTCATATATTCAAAAAATCATTTACATATTAATTCCCTTAGTAATATAAAATATTTTATTAGAAATGTGCTGTTCACAAGGTAATTGTAGCATTTAAAACTACGAATTGAAAGCACTGAAACAGTAAAATGTAAAATTCCAAATGGATACTGCCTTGATACCCCACAGGCCCACTAAATATGCCCATGTCCTCTCAACAGCAGGAAAATCTCCCTACCCAGCTTGTTCCTTGTCAGCCAGAGCACCTGCATCCTACCTGGTCCCAACCTAAACATTTGACCTCCCTGCCAACCCAAGGAGTTATATAAAACACGGTCCCATGCCACATGGAACCACTGGTGGCTTCAGTTTCTTCTAACTACACAGCTTGTTCCCGCTATTCTTGGTTGTCCCTCTGGCACGGCATGCAACCCACGTGGCTCTGTCTATGCAGAATCTTCTTTCTCTGGCGGGGGCATCATGTGGCTTATCAGTTGCTGTCTGTCTCCTGGGCCCACTGTTGGGTACTGTTTGTTCAGCTACTTTGTACCATGGAGAGTAGGGAAACACTCCATCAACTAGGTGAAAACAACATGGTCAGAACAACACAGAGGATTTTGTGGTCTGGTAATAGTGTTTCAAGGTCATTTAATGTCTTCAGCGGTCATCTTTTTCCACCCCTTGGTGGGATTCTGTGCATGGCTTCATGTGCAGGTAAGTTTACATAGTTGAGTTTGTAGTTTCTCAAGTATGAGAACCATTCAAATGATTTTCAAAGGTTGCTTTCTCAAGTATGAGAACCATTCAAATGATTTTCAGAGGTTGCTTTTAACCATCTTGTATCACTCTCCTTTTCAGAGAGCCACGAAATCCCTAGGCAAAGATTCAGTGGAACACTGGGAGGCTATCTCCTGAGGTCTGGTGAAGGGAACATAAATATTGGAGAGAACTTGGTCCATTATCTACTTGATACCAAACTGCGATTCCAAACAGGCGTTGTTTTTCCAGCTTGATGGCATCTTTACAGCAAGTCATGATCTTTGTGAGTTCAGAGTGTAACCCATGAAAAATGGCAGGTGAGGCTCAGAGGACCAAAGGAAGTCATCTGCCAGAGTTCTTATCCCCTCACTGCTAACCCTGGGGTAGCTTCCATGAGTCTCTCAGTGGCAGTGTTAGGGTTAGAGAACTGAAGGGGATAGGACATACACACACAGAGAAAGTGAGGGAGGGGAAAGAAGGAGAGATCTTGAGGAACTGATTCTCATGACTGTGGATACTGGCAAATCTACAATCTGCAGGGTAGATCATCAGGAGACCCAGGGAAGAGCTGATGTTGTAGTTCAAGTCCAAAGACCATCTGCTGTCAGGTTTTCTTCTTGCTCAGGGCGGATTCTAGCTGTGCTGTTCAGGCTGAAAATTGCCTGGGTGATGACTATACACACTATGGAGGGCCATCTGCTTTCCTCAAAGGCCACCATCTAAATGTTAATATCAAAAACACTCTCTCAGAAACATCCAGAATAGTGTTTTAGCAAATAGCTAGGCATTGTGCCCTAGCCAAGTAGTTCATAAAACCAACCATGATGGTCCGCACACTGAGCAGCTGGGCAGGCCAGGGCCAGTGGAAATCCATCACAGTACTGACTCGATTCACCTTAAGTACAAAATCTTAAGATAGCTTTTATGTTCTAAGAAGAATACTGTACATCTCTGTGCTCCCTGCCTCTAGCTGCAAATGGCACCACTGTCTACCTAGTCATTCTGTCCAGAACTATTTGAGTTGTGATTTCTCTGTTCGTGGACCGTCTACGCTTTCCTCCTCTATTGCTATCCTCCTCTGGATTCCATTTTGTGAGACACTGGGATCACAGAAGTTCAGCCTCTCCCTTCACTGCCAACCTAAATTCCCACCTGTATCTGGACCCACGCCCTCCTTCCTCCGAGTGGTTACAGTGAAAGAACAGTTCCTCCTCCTACCGAGGAACAGCCTCCCACAAGGGCTCTGGTCTCTTTCTGTCCCTTGTTCTCAAGACCTTCCCTCCTGCTAGCTCCCTCCTCCTGCCCTCATTGATTTCTCTCTGCACAATTGCTCTCACCAACATGAAGACACGCTTAAGGTTGCCTGTCTTAAAATAGCCTCCCTGGCTGCCTTGTCCTCTGGTCAACACTCCGGTTCTCTGTTCCCTTGAAAAGCTTCTCGCCACTTATGGATAGCTGTGCTCTAGCTCTGCCTTTACACACCCTAAGAACCCATCCCTGTCCCACAATTCCTATTTCCCCTTCTCTCTTCCCCAAAACACTCTGCTTTCCCAGTTGATGGTCGTAGTTCCTCCACTTCCCCGACAGCTCTCCTTGCTCACTCTCCCTGAGCCCTAAAGGTGAGTAATTTCTCTGTTTGGTCCACCTACACCCATGATAGCCCTTCCCATTATCCAGATCCAGAGCTATGCTGAGACTATTAGCATGGTAATTCATTTTCATCACATCTTTAATCCAATATCATGCACCCATGATCCTGCCACTTCCCCAAAGCCCTACCTATGAGCCCATGGAGCTTTGAGGGCATCTAGTCATAAGCTGTAACACTGATGTATCGCTGTATGATCACACACTATTCTGATAAACCTTCTCAATGGCTTCGCATTTTGTTTAACATTACAATTCAATTCATTTATCATAGGTCGAATGATCTGGTCCTGATCTGCCTCTCCCTGTTTCCCTGGCCTTCCCTCTCCTTGTACTGGCCACTCTGGGCTAATTTCTAGGCTTGGAAGGCAACACCCTGACCCTATCTCAGCTCAGATTTTCTCGTCTTTCCCTCTTTACCAGTTTTTCAAATGGATGTACCCACACATACATAAGTGTCAATTTAACTGTCACCAGTGTGTTCAAGCCTTCCTAGGTGGGCCCTGCCACATGTGGTTCTCTTACCTTCCAGATGATTTCCATAATAATACCATATGTTGTGATTATTTATGTTTGTTACATAAATGTGTGTTAATTATGTACCCAAGAGATTGGGTCTAGATCCTCAATTATATGTTAGCTGTATGAGAACCAGACATACTTCTTGGGTTCCTAGCCCCAGAATACTGCCTGGGGCAAACTAAGCTCTCACTGAATATGTGTTCACAGCATTAGTGATCATTTTACATGACCATAGGTTCTTGTGTCTGGACCAGTGAAGGGAACACTGGAGGATTTGATAGGAAGTGTTTATTCCCCAAGCTCTGTCCTGGCGAACTGTGAGATCCTCAAAAGCCGACTTCTTTCCAGCCTCAGTCTCCAAGTGTATGGCAGGTGCATGAATGAAAAGGATCCTACAGATTGAGCAAATCAGAAGGAGGTGACGCATTATTAAGGTGAGCTGAACCTGTGCTTTTTAAATATCATTAATCTCTTTGCTGTAACAGCCTCTGAGGCCTACTGCTTTGAGGCCACAAATACCCTCAGGAAGCCACATGGAGGAAATAACAGACCTCCCTAAAGCAGCCATCTGATCTCCCCACGGTCTGTACAGAGAACTTTTTCTTGTCATTGTAGCAAATCACCAACATGATATTTGTGATCTCCAGGGATCTCCAGGAACCATACAGATTAGTGATCATCTCCATTACCCACAGCGTACAAAGCGCTTTCCCAGAGTTTTAGGATCCAGACGGGCTGGGCTGCTCATATCTGTTAAAACTCTGCTCTTTAATCATCATTAATCACAAGGCACATAAAACTGATGGCGTTTTAGTGACAAGAGAGGAACAACCAGAAGGAAACCAAATAATACCATCACTTGGAGAAATGCAAAGATAATCTCTAGAGAATTAGAAATCGGGAGAAAAAGACTTTGAGTGCTACAGTGAGTGATTTTAATTGAACACTTAACTTTAGATACTCTTATTGCTGCTGGAGATTATCATGTTAAAGCAAGACATTAAGGACTTTATGAAAATTATGTAAGAGCTAAGCCTGCTTTCAGATTTTATTTATTTATTTTTTTGAGAGGTGCCATTCAGAATGAATGGGGTCAGGCAGGAAGTGATTGAAAGGCTAAGAGGGAGACATGTACTTGCTGAAAACAATGGGGTCAGATGTCAGCTATAGAAAATTTCCCAGGACAACCTAGCGTAAGGTTAAAATGGGGTCACAGTTATGTTGTAAATATTACTCCCCTGTGGGCCGGAGGGTTAGCTCAGTGGTTCTGGTACCTGCCTCGCAAGCGCAAAGTCCTGAGTTCGATCCCCGGTAACCACATATAAAGCTGGGCGTGGAGACTCACGCCTGTAATCCCAGCACTCGGGAGGCAGAGACAGGAGGATTGCTGAGTTCGAAGCTTGCCTAGGCTACCTAGTGAGCTCAGGGCCAGCCTGAACTACAAAGCGAGACCCTGTCTCAAAAAAAAAAAAAAAAAAAAAGATGACTCCCCTGGAATGTCTTCCTCCTTTCGCTGGAGGATTTAGCTCCATTCGGATTCCTTCCTTGTGGCCCAGTTAGTCCTTGGGGTGGGTGCATTTCTCTCCTCAGGCCCTTGATGGGTCTGAAGATGCCTCTGCCGCTAGCTTCTCATGTGCCAGTTGAGGACCGAGTAAATATATCTTCAGTGCAGGCTGAGCCCCGTCTTGCAGCTTAGTTTGTTTCTCAGTTCCGTCCCTTCCAAGCTTGTCCAAAAGGTCCACAGAGCAAAGAGCAGCACGGCAGTCACCCAGGGACAGACAGCACCACCGGTACCGGTACCGGAGCAGGACCTACGCGCTCCTAGGCTGGCTGCCCTTGGGACTGATGGGAAGGGCAAGCTGCGGCCTCTGCCGACGTGCTCACGTTCCAGGCTGGGAAGACCTCGGAGGGGTAGAAGGAAATCGGGGAAGGAAACAAGAGCTTTCAGATGAAATTTAGAGGACTCCCCGGCACCAAGGCCAGTGCTCTCATTCCGAAGGCTCACTGTGGAGCAGCACCATGTCTCACACGCTGTCTCACCCTAGCCCCGACCGGCACAGACCTGGGCAGGTGGGGACAGGGCCAGTCTTGCCTCGGGGATGTTGTCCAGATGGGGGACAGCACCTCAGGAAAAAGCAAGCTATCTCCCGTTTGTGCACCGAGCTCTGGGAAATCTCCTCCGCCCGGGCTCCTCGGCGGCCTGCACACGCTTGTGGTCGGGAAGCAGCCTCCGCAGTGCCACAGCCAAGTCGGGGCCGCGACACACGTTTCTGGGGATAACTCAGATACTGCCACAAAACGAGTTCGGCTCGTCACGGTCCCTTCGAGTAGTGTTCAGTCCGATCCTTCGACAACTTTTAAATAAAAAGCAGAGAATCAGAGGAAGACTGCAGAAGTAAAAGAGACTTTAAAATGCATTTTATTTCTCACTCAGAGTACTTCGGTTTGGAGTCATGGAGTCGCAGATGGAACCTCATGTTCACCGTCATCTACGTACCACGTGCCGTAGCTTTTGTGCGGGGGCTGGGGTGTACTGTGTGGGCGCAGTCCTCACGCCGCACGGACCACTGGCGACAGACTAGGTCCCAGCATGTACGCCTCTCCTGGGCTGACTGGTTTAGCCTAAGATTTCACTGCAGGGTGTGGCAAGGGCGGGGAGAGAGAAGGGGCATTCGGTGAAGTAGAGGTGCCAAGCAAAGGGAGGAACACTACCAAATGCGGGTCAGAATCTGAAGATCCCGATGGATCAGTTGGGGTGCTCGGAGGCCAAGTTAAAGTGAGGTCTGCAGAAGAGGGAGCAAACGTTAGACGCTCTTGGTGGCAGGTAGGTCTGGATCCAGATCCCAGCTTTGTGACTGCTGTTAGCCAGGAGGTAGAGAAAAACTATGGGCAATGTTTCAATTAAAATTTATTACACTAAGTGCCAGGCGTGGTGGCTCACGCCTGTAATCCCAGCACTTGGGAGGCAGAGACAGGCGGATTGCTGAGTTTGAGGCTTGACTGGGCTACATAGTGAGCTCAGGGCCAGCCTGAACAACAAAGCAAGATCCTGTCTCCAAAAAAAACCAAAAAAATTTATTACACTAAAGACACATTGTCATAAATACCCTCCGTGTGTTCTCCCTCGCTTCGAACACCTTTCCCCCACTATCTTTGCCACTTTCTGAAGACCTTCTGGAAGCCCTCTTTCCAGAGTGTCTCCTGCACTGTCATGAACTGGTTCCAAATGTTTCCCTTTCGTGGTCATTGTGACCTTGGGGAAGAGCAAGAAGACCCAGTGAGTTCGGTGGCTGAGGACACACAGTAATGTTTTTACAAACCTATCTTTGAGGGCGCTGGGCAGCAACTCTCAGTGCATTCATTTCTGATCATACTTTGTAAAGACACTCAGGAAAAGAGGACTTCTGGATCCGGAACTATTTCAGAATGTGGCAAGAATGTCTGCACAAGCACTGAACACTTGGAACGAGTGAGGGTGAATGTTCTGCAGAGGATTAGTGTTCACGTGTCGTACTGCAATACTTTTTTTAAAAAGTTTAAACATTCATCTTATTTGTTCAGAACAATGAATGAAGAGGCTGTGTGCTGGGATCAGAAATAGTACTGGGAACATTTAGAGCAGCTCAGGGAAACTTCTGGTCTCCTCCCCATGTGGTGTTATCATTAAAGTGTTTCTACATACTGTGTTTTGGCCCCATAATGTCCCACAGTGTGAAAGCATGAGGGAGAAGGCAGAACCACGCTTTAGGGGCCCAGACGCAGAGCCCTGAGCCTCCTGGAGCTGTGACCTTGAGGAATAACTGCTCACAGACTCCAGAGAAGATGTCCGTGAAGACTGACATACACTTGGGCTTCAGCCATTGCCTTGATCGACTCTCCTAAAATGACTACTGGGCTGCTGTGATGGTCACACACGGTGACACCCAGCATACTTTCTTGCTCTTCGGTGCTTGTCTTAGTTGCCTCTTGGCTTCTGTCCTATACTAATTGTGAGGGCTGGGGTCAGTCAGCTCCACCTCTCCCTCCTCTCCCTCACTGTCCCCCACAGGTTCGCATCCCCTGTTTTCCATACACCAGCAACCTCCGGCTCCGTTTGTTCCCTAGGGGAAGGCGGGCGGTGCTCGGGTGTCAGTGCGAGCCCTGGAGCAGTGAAGCCCCACGCGAGTTTTGTGGACTCAGTTGAGATCCTGAAAAATTCAGGGACAGGAGACAGGGAAGGTGGAGGATTATGGGACCCGCATCAGTGTCACAGAAGGTTTTACATTCAGAGCTTTCCAAAGGAGGTCATACACAGGATAATCTCTGTGTGATTAGTGGACCATACATGTGTTATATTTGTTTTAATTTTTAAAAACTCTTCTCTGTCACCTCTTTTCTACAATGAGATGGCCCAGGTCCTCCTCCCGGACCTCTGTGTGGTTCATTCAGGCCCACGTAGGCTCTGACGGTTCCCAGGGTGGTCAGGGTTCATGGCCACATCAACATACAGGTCAAACACCAGCAGGAATCTGAAGTCAGGGTTGGAAGCAACCAGGAGACTGGGATGAATAGTATATCTGGACAAGATTACCAATGCTATTGTTTTATTTTCTTTTTCTTTCTTTAAAATTCCCTAAAGTGCCCAGGCTGTTTGTTGTGGCTGCCTCATAGGTGTTTCTAGGGGCATCTGGTCTTGCTAGAGACCTGCTGCAGACCAACAGGTCAGTCATCTCCTATGTATGTGGAAGAAATATATTTCTTGCCTTTGCCTATTGATAAGGTCCAGATCTGACTACATAGTGCTTATGAGTCAATAGTCAAAGTGGATACAAGGAGAACCATTCCAGCAACATGAGAGAAGACGCCACGCTGGAATACAGCAATCATTTTAAGAGAATTGATCAAGGCATCCATGGGAAAGGTTGATCTGCTGCCTGGCTTATCTGTAGGGGCTGCAGCTGGGAAGGAAGGTGGAGACGCCCAGGCCTCTCATGGCTGGCCAGGATGTGAGCCTAGCTGAGGACAGGACCAAGAGGACTCACTGTCCTTGCTGCCCCAGGACTGAGGGAGTTTGTGGTTTGCAGGACATTCAGTGCTAGAACCAGGGAAGTTCCAGGAACACCGGCACAAACTGACCACTGTAAGGAACTCATGTACCTTAGTCACCTCCAGGGTTACGAGACACCACTTGGCCAGGCCGGGAGTATGCAGAACGCTTTGCCACACAGCTCGATGGACTGAGCTTTACAGAGAAAGTTATTTATGTCTCGCCCTTCAGATAGTTTGATTTGTTTGTGGGATTGACATTGTGAATGCAATAGCACGCACCTGCCGGTCCGCTTTGTGATTTCTCTCTCTGGGAGCATGGTTTTTGTGGATGAGATATCGCTGAGCATTTCTTAACGAGAATACTTGTAATTTCTCCTAATTGAATAGACTGTTGCCTTTTGCTCTTCTGTTCTCTCTGTGCCAGTATATTTATGACCTGTTCTCCTTTGATCTCCAGGCCTTTACGGAGAGCAACATCTATCTAAAAAAATCTCTTAATTTATTTTCCTTGCCTTCCCAGAGAAAAAGGGAGTACCGAGGGAAAAGCAGCCGGAGGAGGGACAGTAAGAGAGAAAGAGGAAACAAAGCTCTTCCAAAGAGTGTGCAGAGGAGCCTGCAGTGGGCGGGAGGCTTCGAGGAAACAGCCCAAATGTGTATCATGCGGCTCTTTGGCATCCTCTCTTCACCCCAGTTCTCTTCTCCTTTTTTAAGCTGTTAACTCTGACACACTTCCCCTCTCTTCCTTTTCTTTCATTTGTCAGTTGTGAGTATTTAGGCTTAGTCAAGAGAAACAGACAGCTGGTGCAG
>PVIC010014929.1:21085-36035 GCA_004025085.1 Thryonomys swinderianus
CTTTTTTTTTTTTTTTTGAGACAGGGTCTTGCTTTGTAGTTCCAGCTGGCCCTGAGCTCACTATGTAGCCCAGGCAAGCCCTGAACTCAGCAATCCTCCTGCCTCTGCCTACTGAATGCTGGGATGACAGGCCTGAGCCACCATGCCTGGCACTGTGGTATGTGGTAGTGATTGCTGGTGGGCATGAGTCACCATGCTTGGTATTGTTGTATATGATTACTGGGGATCGAACCAGGGACCTTGTGCTTATTAGGCAGGCACTGGAACCACTGAGCTAAATCTCCAGCCTGATAATGACGATTTTTTAAAAAAAACCTTTAACAAGAATGGTGTCATTATGAAACTCACTCATTTCGGCAGGAAACTGAGAGCTGGCTTCGCCCCTGTCATTTTTCTTTGGATAACACAAGGCACTTGTAACAGCAGCTGCAGGCTTGATTGCCCATTGAATTTACCTAACGGCTTTAAAGAATAGTGATCCCCATGGCCCACCCTGGGAGAGTTCGATTTATGTCATGTAGGATGAGGCCTGGGTACCAGGATTTCGAAAGGCTTCCCAGGTGATTGTCACGTAGCAGAATTTGACAAGCACCCGTTTGCAGCCAGCGAGTGCAGTGGATGAGTGTCGGGAACTGCATTTTAATAGGCAATGCTTCTGCTCAGAGGAGGATGGGAAGTTGTCTTAGGCTCACGTCTCTAGACAGGTGAAAACCAACAACCTCACTGAACCCAAGACCAGTGGAAGCCACAGCGGCGGGAAGAGAATAGATTGGAACCCAGCTGTAGCTAGTTTCAAACTCTCACTTCTCTGCTTATTAACTCTAAGGTTCTAGGCAATTCAGAAACCTCTTGCTATCTCAATTTCCCAAACTTTGAAATAGGGACAATACATAGTGCCTGTTTCATCAAATGTCTGTGTAGAGGAACTGCCTGTGACATGTTTCTCACAGTATCCAGTAAGTAGCAAGAGCTCAATGTGTTAATTGCTGTTGGTACCATGATGCAGTGATGTCACCTTTATGAGTTTATTTTTAAGCAATCTTGAATTCCTGTGGCAATTACACAGTGGGAGTAGGAGAGAGAGCACCAACTTTAGTCAAGCTGTAACAATATTTTGGTTATTTTTCTAAGTCAACCCCCAAAGACTTTCCAGCAAATATCTGAGATGTGCAATTACTAAAAATGCAACTTCTTCTTCTTCTTCTTTTTTATTCCTGATAGTTTCAGAGATAGATTCTGGGAACTGAGTGTTAGGGACACTGGAGACAAATCACCTCGTTTGAGCTATCCAGGTTACAGCCCTTGGTGAGCCCATGCCCCCACCCCCAGGGCCAGCCAGACTGCTTCTGGGAAGCTGTAGACTTGCTTCTTCTATATGGGAACAGGCCTGGAGCCAGCCTCTGAGTTCCCTGGCCCAATAAAAAATGCAATCCTCAGCAGTGCCTGGCCTCAATGACTCACTGCTCAAAGAATATAATTCATATATCTAAGAGAGGCTCATATATTTGCTGGACACTGTTGCAATGAGTGGGGTGTTACTGACAGCCAATCAGGGGCATTAGTTAAAAGTATGACCTCAATTCCAGCCAATCAGATCAGACCTAGGAGAGCAGGCCTTTCCACAGGTTTCCTGTTGCTTGTAACTCACTTGGAGGATGTGGGTCAGGGTCACAGGTAACACATCACTTTTTGGAGAAGAATTTTGCAAAGCAGAGTGGGAGATTTTATTGGGAAAAAAGTTCTGTGGTTGTATAAGTTGAGGACCACTGCCTGTTACACCCTTCTTATGCAGATCCAGGATGCAATTAATATATTATAGACTACAGTGGTCATGCTATCAAGAAAACTCTGCAACTTGGCTTTTTTTTGTTTATTTTTTATGAGGATATTTGTTAGGGATTTATATTTTAAGGTAATGTCTATTGAACATCTGGCTAAACTAATTGCAGAACAGATTTTGGGAGCTGATTAGAGAATTCTGAAATGTGCAACTGCTGTGCCTCTGCTATTTTTGCTGCCTTCAATCAATCAGCTGATCATTTAATTTAACTCTGGGTTCTGGGGCTAATTCAGAAGGCATTGTTGGAAGAGCTTCCTTGAGAAGTTCCATTTAAGCATTACCTTCAAGGACAAGAAGGAAGTAGGTTTCTGAAGATCTGGAGAACACTCTGAGGATCGCCCTCACCTCACTTACCTCTTCTAACCACACCGCACCTCCCAATACCAAGTCAGGTCTATCACCGAAGATTCAATCACCTTCTGAAAGTCCCACCTAGGAGTGCGTGAGGACTTTAGGGGGCATTTGATCTAGACCATAACAATACCTTTGGCCCCACAAATTCTTGTAGACCCTTCAAGAGCCTTCTGTCAGGAGGTAAAGTCATTCCTTGAACCCTGGCAGGCTTTTAACTTGCTCATAATCATGGTGTGGTGGAAGTGAAACTGGGTGACTTGGAAGGAAGAGCCATAAAAGCTAACAGCAGTTTCTACCTTGTGAGATAGAACTTTTGCTTGGAGACTGATATGTCTTGAAGCAATTTCCACTCTTCCTAGGCCATCAGTTACGATGCTGTGAGAAATAGAAGCTGCATGTAGGGAGCCACGTAAATGCAATGATAGGCATCCTCTGCTTATAAATTCTTTTCTTCCAGCATCAGATATGTTGTAGGTACGTTTATATTCTGGCTTCTAGCCATCAAGGCATCCTCAGGGTTTGAACCTTCCTGGCTGAAGCTTCAAACGTGAAAATAGAGTCAGGTGTCTGTGGCGGGCCGTGACGGCTGCTCCCCAAAGATGGCGGCTGGCAGTAAGCCAGAGACTGCTGCTTAATACGAACCAGCTGATCGCAGGCCTTGATTGATATCACCCGTGCTCGGTGGGAGGGCCCCCATGGATCGCCTGTGCTCGGTGGGAGGAGCCTTGAGAGGAGAATGTATATAAGCACCCGATGGGTGGGGGTGGTGGTAATGGTAATAATAAAGCTCAAGTTTGCACTCCGTGGTTGCTGCTCTCTCAGCGGGATCAGCGAGGGTCGCGACAACTGGTGCCGAAACCCAGGATGCTCTCTTAGGGGAACGGAGGAGCGACGATTTGGTAAGGTCTGCGGTCGCGCAGCAAGAGTAGGTTTGCCCCTTGTAGGGCAGAGGTTTGCTTTCAAGCTATAGCAACAAGATTTGAGGACCTATGGGTTCAGAAAACTCAAAAGCGAAATTAGAAAACGCTTTGCAAAGAAAAAGGAGGGGTCGAGAAAATAAAAAGAAAAAAGACAAAAGCAGAAAAGAGAGGAGGCAATGGGAGCAGACAGAAGGAAAAGGGAGGGATGCCTCCACTCCCCCACTGCCTTACAATGCCTTAGCACCCCCCAGGGAGGACATTAAAGGGTGGGCTGATTTGTGTGAGGGAGGCATGTTATTTCCTGTTTTTGAAGATGCAAATCAATGAAGGTACCATCAAAACGTAGATTTTAAACAAAAATGCTCCAGGAAGCTGTCCAAGCATATGGACCACAGGCCGCCTATACCTATCTTTATTAGACTCCATGTCCACAGGTGTCACCCTGGCTCCCGTTGATTGGACAAACATAGCCTGAGCTACCCTATCTGGAGGGCAGTATCTGATATGGAAGGTGGCCTGACAGGAGCTCAGCCAAACCATGGCCCTAGAAAACCAGGCCGTGGGCGGGCCTCGAGCTCATTGTAATCTAAGTATGCTGACTGGCCAGGCACAATTTGTGGGGACTCAGAACCAAGTAGGGTTCCCTCCAGAGGTGAGGGGTGTTTCCCCAGCGGCCTGGATCAGCTTCTGTATGCGGAACTCGTGGAACCTGGGCTGCCACAGGTGTTTCTCATCCCCACGGCCAGGTCCTGCTGCTCAGCTCCAGGTGGATTCGTTTTCAGCTGATTCCACGTGGCTGGCCCCAGGTGCTGGGACTCAGCAGTGAGTGGTTAGGCCTGGCACCTGGTCCTCGGGGGCTTTTGCTTCAGCGCATATACTTCCAACCAATTTAGACAATTTTGTGCACAGCTAGGAATAAAACACTCCACAGGCATCCCTTACAACCCACAAGGCCAAGGAATCATAGAACGCACCCATAACACCCTCAAGCATCAGCTAGAAAAACAAAAAGGGGCAGAAGAGACCCTGGGGCGAACTGAAAGGGAACGCCTGGCCATTGCCCTTTTTACCCTAAATTTTCTTTCCCTCGACACTCAGGGCCTCTCCGCGGCCGAACGCCATGCAGGTGTGGGAACCTCAAAGAGCTCATCCCCCAGTCCTTTGGAAGGACCTGGTGACGGGGCTTTGGAAAGGCCCAAACCCAGTCCTAATCTGGAAGAGAGGAGCAGTTTGTGTTTTCCCACAGGACCAGGCATCTCCTATTTGGGTCCCGGAATGCCTAGTGCGCCTCGGCCCTCGGGCTGAGTGGACCACTGACCAAAACCATGAGGAGTCTCGTCACCCTGTTGCTGATGACATCGGGAGCCCTCGGTCACCTCTGATGGGTGTGGGTAAGAGAGCCTCCAGTCCTCCAGGCCATGGGGAATGATGCCCCTTTCTTTCCCTCTATTTTCTCTTACTCTGGTCATGTCTAAGGAAAGCCAGGCGCCCTGGTAGACTATCCTTTTTCCTTTGTTGGAACGGGTCTGTCCCATCGGAAGGAATCCTTAACTGTTCTGTTGAGAATTGTTTCCTCAGTGCCTGCTGGATTTACTCAACAAATGCAGTCCTTGTCCGCATCCCGGCTTGGCTGCCGGTCCCCGTTGAAGCACCAGAAATAGCGATGTATCCGTACGTGCGCCATAAAAGAGACTTTGGGATAACCGCCGATGTTGTTGTTACCATCAGCACAGCTGTCGCCGCTGCGGCAGCCATGGGGTTCGAGATTGCTCAAACAGCACTGACTGCAGCCACGGTGGACCATCTCACCGAAAAGACTGCGATAGCTTTAAGTACAGTTACAGGACTTTAGTATATACTTACAAACAGGCATTTTGAACCTCAACAAAAGGCACTGCTACAAGAACAGATGGATATGCTGTGGGCACGTTTCCACTATTCCTCTGATGTGACTTACCCTCACGCCTGTGTTACTCGCGTGCATGTACAAACTTGTCTCAGGCCACTAGAGCCTTACAACAGATCATCAGCAGGCCTTGGAATTGACAGTTTTACAACCTCACCAAGCAGCTGCGTGATGATATCTGCAGCGTTAATGAGACAGGTCCCCAC
Source organism: Thryonomys swinderianus (assembly GCA_004025085.1). NCBI lineage: Eukaryota > Metazoa > Chordata > Mammalia > Rodentia > Thryonomyidae > Thryonomys > Thryonomys swinderianus. The sequence goes on from PVIC010014929.1 coordinate 26,312, forward strand.
GGTGCCTGGGTCCTCCATTTTTGTTACCTTGGGTCAGATGTTTCAGACCTGGGCCAGGACGATCTCACTGGGCTTTTTGCTACTTTTGGGACCTGTGGCTGTGGCATTGGCCCTGCGCTGGTACTGCTTAGGCCAACACCAGCAAACGCACCACCTGGCCTTCGCCGTGCGAGCACTTGAGGCTGGCCAGTCCCCCCATGTATGGCTCAGCGTGCTGGACTGGTAGTCGGAGACGGGTACTGATACCTCTTTGACATGACCAACCTAAGACAGGCTTGGGAGTTCATCTTAAGTACGTCTCCCTTTGCCAAAGACGGGTAAGGTGTGCTCAAGAGGGGTACAACCTAAGACAGGCACGGTCCCTATGAGCCTCTTAGAAAAACAAAAAGGGGGAGATGTGGCCGGCCGTGACGGCTGCTCCCCAAAGATGGCGGCTGGCAGTAAGCCAGAGACTGCTGCTTAATACGAACCAGCTGATCGCAGGCCTTGATTGATATCACCTGTGCTCGGTGGGAGGGCCCCCATGGATCGCCTGTGCTCGGTGGGAGGAGCCTTGAGAGGAGAATGTATATAAGCACCCGATGGGTGGTGGTGGGGGGTGGTGGTAATGGTGGTAATAAAGCTCAAGTTTGCACTCCGTGGTTGCGGCTTTCTCTGCGGGATCAGCGAGGGTCGTGACAGGTGTCCTTATTGTCTCCTTTCCATTTTCTGGATTCACAGGATCATGAACAAATTAAAGTGGCTGTTTTAGACCGGATGGGCGAGTGTTGGGTTAATTTATGGGGCAGCAATAGCAAGCAGAACGTGGAGAAGTTAGGTGGATATGGGAGTGGTATTTTGATTTGGATGTGAAGTGACACCAAAACTTCATGTGTTGAGAGCTTGGTACATAATGCAGCAATGTCCAGAGAAAAGATTTTGGAAGGTGATTCAATCATGAGGGCTGTGTTTCTTTTCTTGTTTTCTTTTGTACTGGTATCAAACCTAGAACCTTGAGCTTGCCAGGCAGGTGCAGCTCAATTGAGCTACATCCCCAGACCATGAAAACTCTAATTTTATCAGTGAATTAATGCATCAGTGAATTCATAATTGATGGAATTATTGGGAGATGATGGAAATTTAGGATTTGAGGCCTATTAAAGGGAGTGGGTCTTGGGGCTGTGTCCTCTAGTACTATACAATGTGTCCAGCACCTTCTTCCTTCTTGCTTTCTCTGCTTCATGTGCTGAGCAGCTTTGCCTTGTGCCATGACTTTTCTGCCTCACCATGGGCCTAAAAGCAATGGAGCCTCCCCCCATAACCATGGACTGAACCCTCTGAAACGATGAGCCAAAATAAGCCTTTCTTCCTTTAATTTGTTTTTATCAAGTGCTTGGTCAGTGATGAAAAGCTAATATAATGACTTAAGGAGAAGAAGATGGCATGAATTTGAGATCATTAATTTCCATCAAGTACAGATACCAGAATATAGTATGTTAAAAGTAAGCTTTATTATTTGTTGCTTGCAATGAGGGAAACTGCACATACCATGGAAAGCCTGGGGGGTGTGTTTCAAAAGGGAGGAGTTAGAAGTAGGTACTTATAAAGTTTTGGGGGATAGAGACAGATGGTATGGGCAGAAATTGTCCAGAATTTTATCTTTGAAGATGCTGTAGCAGTGAGTTGCCTTATATTTTGAATTAATCTGTATGTAGGTCTGTTGGTTTGTTTTTACTGTTAATTCCTCTGGTCTTAGTTAGGCTATGTGGGTTTGAATAAACTGGCCTGAACAAATAGATGTGAAAAGTTTTTGCTTTATATAGTCTATGGTACATGGTGACTTCATCTAGCAGAATATCTTTTTGAGAGTCAGGGTATATTTTTGCAAGTTGTGGATTCTATTTCAACTCTAAGTTCTGCTCAAGAACCTTGCCACCAGCTGTTAATTTTGAGAGAAATTGTAATTATGCTAAAATAGGCTTTTTTTCAAAGACAAACTGAAATATTGACAGTATGAAGCAGTGGCTCTCAACTATTTTGGTCATGAAATGTTGATGCACCTAAAAATTGTTGCAGATAGGTCACAGAGCGTTTTATCAATGTGAGTTATAGCTATTGCTATTTACCATATCAAACATAAATTTAAATTTAAACATTAAAAATTTATAATATTCATTAACTTATAACAAATTATACATTTTAAAAAGATAGTGACTATTTAAAAAAATTAGTGGGCAGATGTCATTGTTTTACATTTTAGCAAATATCTTTAATATTCTGGTTTAATAGGAGATGGCCAGATTTTCCTTTCTGCTTCTGAATTTAACCTGTTGTAGTACACTGTTTTGGATGGACTATATGAAAACAATTTGACTTCATGCTGATACATAGTTGGTAATAGAAGTATTTTAATAGCCTTTCCCCATAAATGTAGTTATTCTTCTTTGATATTACATCAAAACTCAATGATAGCTGGGCGTGGTGGCTCATGCCTATAATCCCAGCACTCGGGAGGCAGAGACAGGATTGCTGAGTTCGAGGCTTGCCTGGACTACATAGTGAGCTCAGAGCCAGCCTGAACTATGAAGCGAGACCCTGTCTCAAAAAAAAAAAAAAACAAAAAAAACAAAAAACAATGATAGCTCCTATTCCATTGACTTTACATGGCTCTTTTGTCCATGTATGATTTTATATTAACATTCATTGGTCATTTACAGATACTGGCTTATTGAGTATTTAGATCCTTCACATGTTATAACTCCTGTTACTTATCACTGATACCCTTAAAAGTTTTTAACTATTCAGAGGCTGTCAGACTCATGGTAGCAGAGACTCTTTCCACAAATTTCCAGTTTTTGCCGCAAAGTTGGAAGAGTATCATTGGCAAACATTGCTAGTCATTTCCCTTGAAGTGACAGTCTCAGTTCCTTTTTGAAAAAATGTGTGCCAAGTACCTGGGTCTGGATAACAGCTTTTCTGCCAGTCAAACATTCAAAAGAATGTAGTGTTCCATGAAAAAGTGGTTAATTTAGGTTTCACTGAAACATTTGCACAATAGCTGGGGCCTATTCTGCCTTGCTATGCAGAAAGAAACACTTCATATATACTTCATTTTTGTCATAGGCCATATGAAAATGATGTGTTACTCAAAAATTGAGATTTAAGGCAATGAATAATTGCTACTTCCTTGGCAAGAATGTCGTAAGGGCAGCTATTGCTGATTTTACTGCAAGTGAGTGGTAGAGAAGACCACAATGCTGCTCTGCTCCCTTGCTTGAAGGTAGAGCCCAGCTGCTGGCCCACCACTGCTTTGGTGTTATTAATGTGAGTGTCAATACAGAAAAAAGGTGAATAATGTCAGTGTTAGAATGAAAGTAGGCTTTATCTGTCAGCTTCCCTGAAGAGGGCCTTCAAGGTCCCCTCAGTGTCCAGTGATTGAAAGTTTAGACATAGGATTTGCTTTAAAATCATACAGGATGGAAGAAGGACATGTGGGCAAAGATACATAAAAGTGGCTGTGAGAGGCAAGTATTGAAGTTGGGTCGTGGGATGTGGAGATCTGCTGTGCTATTTTGTCTACCTGATGTGTATTTGAACTTTTCCACATGAGCCATAGGGCAGTGGCTTCAGTGCTTTGTCAACAATAGAGTTGTTTATAGATGGGGAGACTTGGGTGCAGAGAATGTGCTTCAAGGAAGGGTTTTTTTTTTTGAGTTCTTTATTGGTACATTTTATATACACTCATAATCACACACATTGGGGAATTTGTACCAGTATATGACACAAGTACATTCTCATTTTTACCCACATCCCCACCCACCCACAACCCCCACCCTGATATACATGCTCTTTCATTTTCTTTCCAAATCATATTTATTCTTTCCCCTCATTACGTTCCTACACCAAATTCCCTTTGGATATTTCCTATTTTACAAAAATTATACATTCTAGAACTCATTTACATCTACAGGTTCTTATATCAAAGACAAGATATGGTATTTGCATATCTGTGATCTATTTATTTCACTTAGTGTATCTTCTAGGTGTATCCATTTACACATAAATGAATGAAACTTGTCATTCTTTATGGCAGAGTAATACTCCATTTTATAAAAATACCACAACTTCTTTATCCAGTTTCCAGTTGATGGGCATTTGGGTTGTTTCCAAGATTGGGCTATCATGAACTGAGCTGCTATGAACAAGGGTGTACATATGTCTTTCTAATGTGACTTTTAAAATTCCTTTGAGTATATTCTGAAGGGTTCTGTTCAGGGCACACTGCATTTGCCATGCTAGTGGAGTGCTCACTTTGGATATGAATGGGGCACAGAATCCCCAGGGGTCAGCTGGTATTTTACATGATAGATCTGGCTGTTACAGTGAGTGTGCAGAGCAATGAGCTCAGTTAAGGTGCCTCCCTTGTTGCGTGAGCTTGCGGATTGGGCCTTGTTTAATTGCCTCCAATCAGAGAGTCTTCCCAGGCTTTTCTTTGCTCTGGGTGCTTGGCACTGTCCCCTTGGAATTTAATCTTTTATCCTCTGGTGCTCTGTTTATCTCTTGGGATTAGGGGGCATTAGGAGGGCCCAGGAGAAGGAGGCAACTTTTGGAATTCCTCAGAAAGCCCTGACACGGTCTTATTCAACCTTTCTCCATCTGTTACTATGGGACTCTTTACAACTCATTTTGATTAATGTTTGTGAACTCCGCCCACCACAGTATTTGCTGGAGCTGTTTGGAATTTGGAATTGTCATGTCTTAGGCTAACCTGGCGGTGAAGAACTTAACATCTGGAATTTAGTCAACCTGGACTCAGATCCTTTCCCTTTACTGGCTGTGTGATTTGGGCCAGTTCTAAGTTCCTCCAAGTCTTCATTTCCTTTTCTCTAAAGTGGAGAGTAAAAAAAAAAAAAAAAAAGCATCTTCTTTGTTGGTTTGGAGGGAGTCAGTGAGGCAATGCTTCAAAGGGTTTTGTACACAGCCAAGCATTCAGTTGATGTTGGTTTGATTTTCCCTTTTACTCTGTCTGTGCCTCCTCCTTCTGGTTTTAAGCAGGAAGATGGAATGAAGAGGGGAAGTAATGACTCATACTGCTGACCAGATGGCCTTACAAGCAGCCCTTTTTATTGGTCTTAATCTTTCTTACTATCCTTCCAGACAAGAGTTCCATGACTCAGTGCTGAATGACTTAGCAAAGAAGTCAACCAGACCCATCTGGAGCCAGGAGAAGTCCTTCTGTTTGGAACATTTGGGAGCCTCTGGTGCCTTGAAGAGCATCACTGCCTTCCAGGGGCAGGATGAATGAGGCGAGGCAGGGCCTGCTGCTCTCCACCACATTCAATTTCGCTGAGCCGAAGTGCTGACTGCAGAGTTCCAGCTCTTGTGTGTTTTTGGAACTGAAGTGACAGGGCCCTGTCTTATGCTCAGCATTTGCTCGTACAATCTGAGTCATTATTCTTTAGTCATTACTATTACAAATGTATCCCAAGGATATAGTTATCCTTTGTCCAAATCTTTATTATAAGATCCTTACACATACTCGACATTACCTTTTTGTTTTGATTTTCCCAAATCTTTATGTGTATCTTTCTTTATGTGTATTTCCATTTTCTAAAAACTATACTTTATGTTGACTTAAACACTGAAAATACGCATTCCTACTTTTACAGCATTCTTATTGTAGTGGGGTGGACAGATAACAGGGGGTTTGAGCTGGTGTTACAATTCAGATGGCCACAGTAACATGCAATGCAGTTGTCTGTCAGTAATATACAGGAGTCATCATGTGGGGCCAGTGAGAATGACAATGTCTCTTTAATCAGTGAAAGGAAGAGAACAACAAGGATGATGTTGAATGTCAACTGGTGCACTGGTCAGTGTTGGAAATAGTGCTATATTTGCGTGCTTCTGTGATAGCATGGAGGGGGATGGCTTTCTTGTTTGCTGTGTTTGCAGTACCTAGAACAGCCTGTGCTATATATATAGTAGGTGCTCAGGAGCTTAGAGCCATAAGGGAATGAAATCAATAAATGAATGCGAGCCAGGGACATTGAGGCACTGGACAGTCCAAGCCTTGGCAAAGGGAACTTAGCAGCTATACTATGTTGTCAGGTGTTCTGATATGTATGTTGACAGAAAGGCAGGCATCCTGATTTTCAGGTAAACTTTCCATGTTTAAGTATAATAACAAAAATAGAGATGTCACATTATTTTTAACTATTTTTAGGTTTTTATGTATAAATTGATTTTAATAAAAATAAAATATAATTAGGCCATCATGTGTTGACCAAATAAATGTGTCTTCCATCCCAAAGTGGCTTGTAAACTATTGTTTTTCACACTCTGGGCTAAAGTATACCATGGAGACACCCTGAACTAATGTGTCTCTGGAAGAGGTAGGTTAGGTGCTGCCCATACCAAGGCAGTGTTTGCCTTCGGTCCTGATTGGGATTGGGAAGCTCTGGTCAACACTGAGCGAAGCCAAGATCAGACCTGGGGCCTTCAAGTTAGAGACCATCTATAGAAAATGAGTCTTTTTGTATGAACTGCCTTTCTGAAAGTCACATTTTCCATTGCAAAGAACACCTGAGGAGACCCAAAAAAGCATATTATTTTGTGATTTCTTGGAAGAAGCTTCAGCCTTATATGTCTAGGCCTAACAGGAGCCTAGGTGTCTCCAAATGTAATGTACCAAGATACACACTGCATAGTCTAATTGCATTTTCTCAACACCAGAAAAAGAAGGGCTTCTCATGGATGTGTTTGTATGTGAGAAGAGCATGAGAGAAACCATCAGAGTAAAAATCAGCCCTGCTCCCTGGAATCCTTGAATCCTTGAATCCTGGGCTCTGAGTGAATGAGCAGCTGCAAGGAATGAAACCGAGTAGCGTGTGAACAGCAGGCTGGTAATGGAATGAAAGCTGGCCGCCCTGGGGACTATATTTATACCAGCAGTCATAAGGAAAATTTTGTAGAATCTCAGAGGACAATGAGCTGGCAGAGGGCTCCAGAGGGGGTCTGAAGTCACTGGTCCTGAGCTGGGTTCACATGGAGTGTTTGTGCATTGCCCTGCTTAGCCACGAACCATCTGAGTGTCCCCAGCTTAGAGGTATGAGGACAGAAATCATTAAGGCCCTGCAGTGCCAGCATTCTGCATCTAGGAAGACTAAGGAAATGGCTAGGGATCTTCTGGACACTGTACTTGGTTCATTTCAGAATGCTGTTCCTCAGAATTGTGGAGCCCAGAGATGATGGAGATGATCAAATTTGCCTCCTTCTCACTCCCTAGAAAAGGGTGAAGAGGTGAGAGACATCTATGTGTGTAGAAAGCCTGTAGGTATTATAGAGATCTTTGTATGGAGGGAGGGTGGAGAAGGAAACTCCTGGGATGGCCCCTCTGACCTGTCAGTGGTTTAGTACAGATGATAAATGTTGCCCCTTAAATATGAGCCCAAGACCATCAAAGACATGAGTTTGACATTCCATTCAATCATATGTAATATAATACTGGGGCCTTGTGCCCAGGGACTCAACAACTTGAGGGTCTTTCTGCTTCATTGTCTGGCAGTCTTTTGATATTTTCATCCCTTACAGTGCTGAACACAGTGCTTAGTATATAGTAGATATGGAATACTAGGAAAAGGAAAGCTGCTGAGAGCTTACCATGTGCTAAGACTTGAGTTGGCCATGTCACCTCTTGGTTTCTTTAATCTACACATCACTCCTGGAAAACAGCTATGATGAACTTTACTGGGAAGGAAACAGAAGCTCAGAAACTATGCAAAGTTTCACTGTAGTGACAAGTCTGAAATTTCACACTAGCCTTGTGATCATGAAAAACAGTGAAGATTAAACACCTACCACCTTCATTTTTGCCTCTCATCTATTATCAGAACAGAATTCCTTCACTCATTCATTCTGTTCACTTCACTTCTCCGTACTAGGTTCTTCCTAATCTTCTTTACTCTTCTCTATAAGAGAAAAATTCCTTTCTTCTTAAGCACTGAGGCATTTGCAGATCTCACTGTTGCTGCCTTCTCCCCATGACAGTAGTCCTTTCCTTGTTGCGGTAAGCCTCTCCTTACCCAAGTCCAAAGCTGTGTTTTGTTTGTTGGTAGCTAACATTTTTCCAGTAGTTATTTTGAACCAGGTCTTGAACTTGCACACTTAGTAGGCTAAATCTCATTTAATTTTTAAAATAAAACTGAGTCTTTAGTGCAATTTGTGCCAGTGCATTTTAGAGATGAAGAATAGAGCCCAACCAGGGATTTGATAAAGTCTTTCCAGGCTTTTTAATTTCCTGCATTTTGCTTGATGATAACACATAGTGTCTTCTGCCCTCAGATGTAAGCTGACCTGCCAAATAAGGTATGACAAATAGGAGCAGTTGCAGGGGGGCATCACTCATAGGCAAATTATCACCAGAACTCAAATCCCAAGGTGAGATGCTATCATTTAATTAGTGCACAGAGGTGACTCTTGGATTTAACACATTTTGAGTTTGGGCCCAGCAGACCCTGTAGGATTTGGCCCTGGGTCCTATTCCTTTGGAGTGTCTGTCTTATTTCTGCCCCTCTGTGACATATGGAACTATCTCGCCTATTTAGCACACGTATGGAGACAACCAGGAAGTGGGAAAATTCTGGCACTTGCTCCAGGCCAACCACAAGCTCAGGGCCCAGAAGAGAGATGATCTAAGGTCAGCACGCTGACTGTGACTCACCCCACTGCTAAGTCATTGCATCCCCTCTCACGAGTCTGACTCTTCTAAGTAGAGTCACATGCCATAGTTGGACTCTTCCAGCTTCTTGTAGTTATGCTTAGCCAGAAACCCAATAAACTCCACACGGGCATGTATGCAAGGGTTTTGGAAGGAGGCATTGCGGTGGATAGGCTGGACCTGGGCGTGAGGAATATTGGGTTTGAATCCTAGATCCATCATAACTGTGACCCTAAGATGAACTCAAAGTGTTTAATGTCCTTGATATATTTTTCCTTATACCCAAATGAGAATGAGGCCTCTGACCTCATGAGGGTTGGCAAATGAGTCAGTTAAGGGAAAGCCTGGAGCACCGAGCCAAGCACATAACATGGTGCTGTTAGTGTTACTTCTCAGGTGTGGCCCTACTGGGAAGTTAGGTATCTTGTCCTGGTGCTGACTGCTTCCTTGGGTGACTCTTTCATCCAGAATTCAGCACCCACCCTCCATAATTTCCTAGTGACAGGTGCTCTCATGATTTTTTGTTTTTCCCATCAAATAGGCAACGGATGATGTCAACTAATTCAAAATAACTTTGTGCATATTTAATGAATCACCCTTCAAAATGGTAATTGAATTTTTAAAAGAAATTATCTGCAGAAAATACTTTCAAAAAGGTTCATCTGCAGAAAGCAAATATAATAACCTGGCAGTATCGGAGGATAACTTCAACTTTCAACAGGAGCTTGCACTTGTCTTCAGGACCAAGAGCTTCTCCATACAGAAGAATTCCATTTCCATAAAACCTTGCATCAAGTAGAAACCTTTATAGCCTGGATGGGAGTTTACAACTTGTAAGTCTCATGCATCTGATCCTTGATGGTCACTCAAGCTCAAAACCTCAGTCATCTTTTAGTTTTAACCAGTGAGTTGATAAGAAATCAATTCCAGCGCTCTGGGAAGTTAAGGCATCACAAGTTTGAGTCCAGTGTGAGTGACTCAGTGACTTAGGAAAATACTGTCTCAAAACTTTTTTATAAAGGTAGG
>PVIC010014930.1:0-35891 GCA_004025085.1 Thryonomys swinderianus
CAAACACATGCCTACCCACTCCACAGAAGAGTTGTGAGCCTCCAATGTGACAGCACAGAATGGCGGCTGAGGGTCACTGGTTCTGTAACTATTTACAGGGTGCAGTGTGTAGAAGGTGCATGTGGAGGATGCAAATCATGCCTTGTAAGTGCAAAGACCCTATCAGTGAACATCTGTCCACACTTTCTGTGAACCACGGGGCTACTTATCCCTCAAAGGGTTCAAGCAAATCCCAATGACTGGGCTGGGGATTTAGCCAGTAGTTCTGGCACCTGCCTTGCAAGCACTAGGTCCTGAGTTCCATACCCAGTAAGAGTCAGGTGACTACATGTCTGAGACTCTGCAAGTGTAGCAAGATACAATGGAATGTATCTCCAAGGCTAAGGAGTGATCAAGACACCATCTTTCCTATAAGAACAGAACACTTTTTTTCTTCCTTGGTACCTTTAGCCTGAGTTTAAAGATGCTTTCTGGTTATTCTGAAATACAAAAAACCACTTACTTCAAAAAATAAGAAAGAAAACCATCACATACAGCTCATCACCTCACCTATTCAATCTCACTTTTGTGACTGACCATCCTCTGGGCAATGAAACATCTCTTGGCTACACTTGGATTGGTGCCTCCAAACTGTTTTGATGGTGTATTCAATAAAGGAACAATGAGTATAATTTCAATGCATGTTCATGTCTGTGTTTACAAATCATTTGCACATACTAATCTGCTTCTGTAGTTTAGGTACCATATATATGAACCAAAACCCAACACAAGGTAGGCAGGTCCCATTTCCTGCCTATCTTATTCTCCACTTTATAACCCAGATCCATTAGTCAGTGCTACCTCCCCAGATCAAGCCTCTATTCCGTCTCTCCTGTGTTCTTTGTGCCCCTCAAGGTTTCTCCTCCCAAGGTCAAGGATGAAACTGAGACCTCCAAGAAGTGACTGAAGAACAGAAGATGTCTTAACTACCCACCCTTCACTCAGGATTTCTAAATTTGCCCTGTATACCCCCATCTGAGTACATCCACCTCAATGGCTCCCTGCTGTGCACAAATATTTAAACTTTTTATATGGTGTTCAAACAGGAGATAGATAACAGTTATCTCGCCAGTGATGCCATCCCTGGAAAATTAAACATTCAATTATTTCCTGCACTGGAATATGAACTTCATAATGTCTATTTCCCGTGAAGTGCACTTACACTACCACACACACATAATGCACACCAAATACCTGGGAGGTATTTCAGCATTACTTCTCTATTCTTAACTCAAAGCATTCAGTCCCTAAAAAGTATATAATATTAGAATAACTGTGGACTCTCCCCTTTACCTCAAATGCTCTTCCTGTCTTTGAGAGCTCCTACTCATCCATCAAAGTCTATATCAATTGTCTCTCTCATGAGTCTATTCCATTCTCCCATGCAGAACTAATTTCTTTTCCCACACTGTTTGCTGTAAGAAACTTTCCCACACTGTAAGAAACTTAAAACATGTTGTATAGTTAATCTTTATTTCCCCACGTCTAAAGTGAAGACATGAACCATAAAAAGGTATGGGTTTTTCCACTATTTTTCTTTTCTTTTTTGAGACAGGGGCTCACTATGTAGTCCAGGCTGTACTTAAACTATGTAGTGCAGCCTGGTAACAAACTGAAGACAATACTCCTGCTTCAAGTGTTGTGACTGCAGGTACACACCATCATACCTGGGATTGTTCACTAATTTTTCATCCAAGAAATACTGCCTGAGCAACTACTATAAAACAAATCAGGTGCCTTGAAGAGCCCAACTTTGATAAAGGAGGTGTTCAATAGCTGTTTGCTGAATGAATGGGACAATGCATGATATTTAAATCCAGCGTGACTTTTAAGAAATTAAATAATTGGCCCAGAATCAAGTGCTTCTACTATTTGAACAGTATAAGGGAGTCATATTATAAGCACTTTTCACTTACTGGAATTTAACTACATGCCTATGCTTACTTGGAAAGAAGAAAGGAGAAAATCTTATTTTCTCCACATCCATTTCTTCTTTTCTCGGCCATATGGAAGTATGAGGCCACAGACTATAAACAAAGAGAGATGTTAAGTTAATTTCTGGCTTCTGAGCTTTCATGGATGCAGTTCTTGGTGACTTAAGGGTTCTCTTTGTGGTGTAGTGTATTACTATATCACCAGGCTAATTTCAAATTTCCAGTCCCTGACAATCTTTCTGTCTCAGCCTCCCACAGCAAGTAGGACAACAGGCATGCATCACTGCATCCAGCTGACCTGAGGAGTTTCAAAGGTGATTCTGTTGAAGTTTTCTCCTTATTGCCTTTTTTGAGGTTCCTCACATAAACTATTGTTCCCTGTATGGAGTCTTGACCGTCACCTTGACTGGTTTGACATGGCTGATTAGCAAAGCTCTCTTCCGAAGAGTGTCTGGGTGAGACAAGGGGGTGCTGCCTCGGAGACTCTAGCGGCCCTGGCTCCTTCCTCTCTCTCCGGCTCCCTTCCTCATGTGCTTCCCGGATACCGTGACGTGACCAGCTTTCTTCTACCATATCTTTCTGCTGTGATATTTATGCCTTGGAGCCAGTTGATCAGACTGAAGTCTCTGAAGTCATGAGCCAAAATTTATCTTTTCTGTTGTTGTCCCAACAACAGAAAGGTAACTGACATCCCATGCTAAAACAATTTCATAAAATGGCAGTGGAAATAGGATTTAAAAAACAAATCGAGGCTGCTTCTGCCCACCACACCATGAACTGTTTCCCTCTGTGGTGCCTCACTGATGGGCCGCTGCCTGAGAGCCAGCAAACTATGGAGGAAACCTCTATAAACTGTGAGCTGAAATAAGCCTTTCCTCCTTTAAAAAAACAAAAATCTAATCACATAAAAGATCTCATAGGAATATAATAAAATATTGAGAATATCTAAAAACCCTCCTGTCCTTACCTAGCTTGAATGAGCCGTTCTAACAGGTCCTATGCTGGGTATGCTGCCCTCAGTTCCTGTTCCTCACTTGAAATGCACATGCAGATGTAAAGGCAATTGGACCTTTATTCCTCAAATGCTCATCTTGTTCCCACATTAGTTTTCAGTTTAGTCAGGTGTCATGTGACAAGGCTCTCTATGATTTAAGGAAGTAACAAAATACAAAAATGGAGAGGAAAAAGCGAAGCAAAGACAGGGGGATGTGTGCATGTTCTATAATCTTAAATTGCCATGATTGGATATCCATCTACTGAGGGGAATGGTTTTAAAAAAAAAAAGATAAAGATTTTAGGGAGATTAGCATCTAAACTGGCTAACTGATGGAAAACACAAAACTGCGTTGATTTTTACTGCAAAGTGTGGTCCCTAAGCCAGTGACTTATCACCAGAGAACTGTCAGAAATGCAAACTTTCAGTCTCCAGGTGAGGCCTCAAAGGTACTCAGGGTCTCCAGGTTATTTTGATGTGTTTAAGTGGTTTCACCAAAAGTCCTCCCACCATGAAAAGAGGAACAAGAGAACCAGCTGAGGAGATCCAGAGATCCAGACAGGGAGAGGATTCTTCATTTGAAAACTAGGAGAGTCTGTTGGCCAGTAACCTAGGATCCCAGATAGTGATTCTTAGTCACCCCAGGAACACAACACTAATTCCAACTATTCATTCCAGTTTATGACCTGTTAAATATTTCTGCCCAGAGTGTTCTTCTTTCTGTACCCCTCCTTCACCTTCCTCCTTTTCCTTCACTGCTGAAGATCAAACCTGGACCTGGGCACACTAATGATGTTAACATGGGCTCTATCTACCACTGTGTGACATCCCCAGCTCCAAACTGCTTTTACTAACACACATAAAGAGAGACTCAAGCAATCCAGAGCTGGCTCTGTAGTGAACTGAGAAACTCAATGTTGGCATGTAACTGTTGGATAACAAAAAACAATTTTCTACGTGAATTGGCATAAACTTTATGAAGATAAAGATGATACTCATTCTTCCATGCTTTTTGTTTTATTTCTGCAGGTTTATAGAAAAAGAGTGATATACAATTAAAGCTTTTTGTGATCTTTAAGGTGGCATCCTTACACACCTCTGCAGGATGGCTGGGGCATAGGATTGAACCTGACAGCTCCTCAACTTCATAGTCACATGATCTTGGAGAAACCATTTAATTGCTAAGTTCTGAATTTCACTTTCCCTACCTGTGACATGATGCCAAGATAACCTTTAAACAACCCAGATGCCCATCAACTGGAGACTGGATAAAGATGTGGCTTTTTTATAAAATGGAGTAATACTCTGCCAGAATGACAAGTTTCATTCATTTATGTGCAAATGGACACACGTTGAGGACACACTAATGAGTGAAATAAATAGATCACAGATATGTAAATACTGTATTTTTTCTCTGATATGAGAACCCATAAATTTAAATGAGTTCTAGAATGTATGATAGATTTTGTGAAATAGGAAATATTCTAAGGGGATGTGTAGGGGAAAGTTATGAGGATAAAGAATAAATATGATTTGAAAAGAAAAAGAACATGTATATATGGGGTGGGAGTTGTGGGGTGGGTGGGAAGTGGGGGAAGATGAGAATTAACTTGTGTCATATACTGGTACAAATTCCTCAGTGTTGAGTGTGACTGTGAGTTGTATATAAAATGTACCAATAAAGAAATCAATTAAAAATTTAAAAAAAGAACATACAGTGACTGTGAGCCAGTGGTACCAAAGAGAGTAACCTCATGAGCCTCCAGATAACATTCATACTGCAACTAGTGCACATTCACATACAGCCCACATTTCACATCAGATCACAAGCATCAGTCTAAACCCAAGATTTCTTCTGATTCATCTTTAGGAAGACAAGGCCTTATTAGCACAGTGAACACCTATATGTGAACGTGGAGAGAAATATCAGAGTTAAATTAAGGAAGGCAAAGGAGAGTAAGCTGCCATCAAAGATAGTGAGTGTCTGTCTTGTGTGTGTTTCTGAGGAAGTGGGTTGCCCTGCTCAAAGGAGGGAAGAGTACACACAACATACCTGTACACACACACACACACACACACACACACTGTATGCCACTGTTTGACCATGTCCCCCAGGAAGCATGTTTTGTAAGCTTTATCCCCAGTGCAAGCGTTAGGAGTTTAAACCTGTAGGGATGACTGGTCCATGATGGCTCAATCCTCCCAAATGGATGGATGTACACATGTCTTTACTGTGATGGTGCCTTTGCGAGGGCTGGAATGATCATCTTAGGAAAGGGCAAGTTTGAGCTCCACTCACCTGCTTGTAAATGCATGTCTGCACACTCTCTCCTCACCCACGCTTTCTCTGTGCTCCTCTACCACGGAGGGGGCACCAAGAAAGCCCTCTTCAGATGCCAGCCCCTTCGTCTTGGACTTTTCACCCTCCACAACTGTGACATTGACATGGGCTATAAATGAACTTGTCTACGCTTATTCTGTTGCATAAGACTAAATGGACTAGGACACCATAACACAGACTCTACTGGGAAGTAAAAGAGAAGTTGGTGCCTTTAACAGACAAACGGAGTAACTAAGCATTCTGTTCACTTGTTTGGCTGATGATTTATTTTTGGTAACCCTAATGAACAACTCAGGGAGCTCTACATTTACAGCTGCAATCATAGGAACACAGAAAATAGATTTCATTAACCCTGGAGGCTCCCTAACAACAGTGATGTAAGAAGTAATAATGAGTTATACCTTTGTAGCTAAAATATACCAACTCAACTCATTAGGCTCCAGATGGGTGTGATGGCACATTCCTGTAAATCTAGCATTCTGGGAGGCTGAGGCAGGAGGATTCTGCCAGCTCAGCCTGGGGAATTTAGCAAAATAAAAACTTTAGAGAGGGTTGGGGGACAGGGGAAACATAGCTCAATGTGAAGGCCCTAGGTTCAATCCCAGTACTACCACCAAAAAAATAAATTAATTAAAAATTTAAAAGATGGGGTTCAGTGTAGATTAAGGTGATAGGCTAAATGTCTCTCACCACTTTTCTAAGTATTCATTAAAGTCTTTATTTTTGGTGTTTACTTTGAAAGGTTTAAATCTGTTAAGTAAGTATCAACTTCCTTGGAAATAAGTTTTAAATTATTTCCGAAATAATTTGGGTCACAGTGTCTGATAACAGTGATATTATTATAGCAGCTCAGTGTTACTGAGCTCTTATGAAATGACAAAACCATGCTAAACTCTTCACAAGCACTGAAGTAAGACAGAAGAAACAGAAAAGAGAAAAGGAAAATCATAATTTTAAAATTTAACTTTTTTTTTTTTTTTTTTGAGACAGGGTCTCGCTTTGTAGTTCAGGCTGGCCCTGAGCTCACTATGTAGCCCAAGCAAGCCTCGAACTCAGCAATCCTCCTGCCTCTGCCACTGGAATGCTAGGATTACAGGCGTGAGCCACCAACACCTGCATTTGTGGTATTTGGTACTGAGTGCTGGTGGGCATGTGTCACCACGCCTGGTATTGTTGTATGTGGTTACTGGGGATTGAACCAAGGACTTTACACATGCTAGGCAGGCACTGGAACCACTGAGCTAAATCTCCAGCCCCTTAAAATTTAACTTTTAAGAAACCTCCAGCTCCAAGATCCAAAGTTACTGAAAGTTACAATGCTTTTTTTCCTCTTCCAGGAAATTCACTCAAGTTAACTAAGAGTCTTACAAGTTAAGAATAGCCTGTAATACTGGGGCCATACTACTTACCAATAAATTAAGCCTGTGTTTTTCCTGATAGCAGAGATCTACACATTCCACAGCCTCCTTCCCTCAGGACACAAGTCCACCACCAGATCTCTGATCTTCAAACACATGCAAATGGTTTGCATCCTAACCTAACAGTCAAGGGTAACCAGCCAGATACCAGAAACATGCATCCTGGACCACTGGCGACAAACCTCCCACACATGTGCCACCGCAAGCCATTCATACCACAGAAACCTTACACCCCAGATGATCTGTTTTGAGAATGACACTCTAACTACATAAGTACTCCCAGTCCCAGACCTTCACATGCCTCTTTTCTTAAGCACCTGTGCTCTTTTTTTCCCTGAGTGTGTACATACTTGTTTAACTCTCCCTAATAGACTTTCTTATGCCTTTCAGTGACATATCCTGTCTTTTCTAAAATGAGTCAAGAACTTATTTACTTGTAGGTAGGTGAGAGTTGAGGTCTTCATCTTCTTTTCGGGTGATTGCATTGGACCCCACATTCTGGAAATATGATCTACACCATGATCACAATACCCATAAAATAAGATACATTCATCACACTTGTTTAGATTAAAAATTGAGGTTGCCAACTAGGTGTGGTGGCACACTCCTATCATCCCAGCAGTCTTGGAGGGTAAAGCCTAGACCAATCAGCAACTTAGCAAGATTCCATTTCAAAATAAGAGTAAAAATGAGAAAGGATGTTTCTTAGCATAAAGACTCTGGGTGCAATTCCTAGTACTGCAAAACAGAAATCCAAACAACCAAAAATCTGATGCTAAAGAAGAGCCATAATTTAATCCAGATTTGCTGGGCATGGTGGCTCACACCTGTAATCCCAGCACTCAGAACGCAGAGGCAGAAAGACTGCCAGGAGTTCAAGCCAGGCTGGGGTGAGCTCAGGGCCAGCCTGAACTACAAAGTGAGACCCTTTCTCAAAAAAACTAAAAAAAAAAAAATTAAAAATAAACTGGGGTTTATCCAAGATTTCAATCTGTATATCATGTCACCTCTCTAAAAAGTCTGATCCCTGAAACTGATTTAAAGCACAAAAACAGCTATTGCGAAGTGCTGTCACTATTACATTTGATAGACAACCTTGATTCTAAATAAAGAACAAGAAAGAGTAACTGCCACTGAATGGATGTCAGCTAGCTCTCCTGTATCACTTCGGAGGGTACAAAGCAACACTACTCATGTGAAGGTCATGAACTGTTTGTTAATCCATTCAGCTCAGATCATATCTAAAGCATCATGCTACTGAGTACTGTTTTGTGTAGCTGACACTGATTTGTAGCAAGACTTTCTGGATAAAGGAGACAGTGTCATGATTTAGAGGGCACTCTTAACTTACGGACTCAGTTCATTCACACAGGCTCGTAACTCAGGATGGTCAACTAAAGGCTCAGCCTCCTCCTCCACACAGCCTTCAAAATCTCTCTCCTGCCAACAGCCAGATCTCAGTATCCCTAGAGAGACATTAGCTCGGGATTTCTCAATGAAGCCCACCCAAGAAAGGATCTTGTAATGTTCCTCCCAGAACTGTGTCAGGGCTAAATCTGTATCCAAGACCATCTGGAGGCAAAACTGGCCAGCATCCAGGTCATACTCAAGACTCCAGTCGTAGGTTAAAACTAAAATTCCAGTCGCCCAAGTTGCTCATACATCAGATGAGTTGTAACTCAAGGGTCCAGTGTACCTTACTTCCTCATAGACTGGCACCCAATAGCAATCTGGCCAGCACTGGACTAGAGGCTGTGTCTGAGCAGCAGTGGTAGACAATACCTTGTGAAGGGGAAACGCCTCCATTAACTGTTCTGCACATGGTCCCATCTGTCCAGTTAGTAAATAAATAGATCAAACATTACAAAGATAAATACAAATGATGTATTTAGGATGCTATACCCCAAACCATTCAAAGTGGTTATCTTTGCAAAGGGGACAACTTCTATTTATGCCTTACCAAGTCTCTATTTTCAACAATGTGCAGACTTAAAAGTGCTACCTTTGTACGTAATGAAACTGCAGAACTCTGCAGAGAGATGAGCTCTGAAAGGCCACCTTCGTACAAAGGAATTTGTATCTATGGAAATCTCCAGCACTGAAGTCCACAACCAGTGGATGTTCCACCTGGTACCTTCCTTTCTGCTCAGGAGAAGTCTCTGCATAAAGAAAGACTAGGATTCTGCACTTGGCCCAAATGCAATGACCACAAGAGTCCTTGAGGACTTTCACCTGCATAGTAAGATGACTCTTCCTAGCTGTGGAGCTTCCTCTGGGACATGTTCTTCCACCTCCCTTGTCCCCAGATGTCCAATCTCTCTGCTCCTCTCTGCAGCCCTGTGTAAGGGGCAGCTGCCTTGCCTTCTCTGGGTCTCATGGTGAATGTGAACAGCTCCTCTGTTTAGGTGAGTAGCAAATTTATATGTTCTTTTCCCTCAGTTGTCTGTTGTCAGTTCATTTTAGATTAAAATGATTGACCTTTCAGATTGAAAAGAAAAAAGTTTAAATTTCCCAAAGAGGAGTGGAACATTTTAAAACTGGAAACATTTTATTTTCCTAGTCTTATTAAATTTTTTTAAATAACTAAAGTCCATATTTTGTGCTAATTCCCTTAGTCTCTTCCTCATGCCCCTTTCCTATTGCAAGGTCCCATCTAGAAAAGTATGTAAACACTTAGCTGAAATGTCCTCTCCAGGCTCCTTTGGACTACTGGTCTTTTGTGACCTGAAGTTTATTATTATTGCTTCCAGAGCCAGAGTTCACTAAAGAGGTAAGGCATTAAGATATTCTGTCTCATAGGAGATATTCAAAGGAAAGTGGTAGGAGAAAGTAATGAGGGGAAAGAATAAATATGACTTAAAAAAAAGAAAGCACATGCATATAGGGGTGGAGGGTTATAGGGTGGGTAAAGATATGGGTAAAAATGAGAATTAATTCATGTCATATATGAATACAAATTCTTCAATGTTGAGTGTGATTGTGAGCTGTACTTAAAATGTACCAATAAAGAATTCAATTAAAAAAATATTCTGTCTGAATTGTGCAACAAACATTTACTCCATACTCTCCTGCAACAACACTCTAAAGAAGGTACTATTATTGATATCACTGTTTTAATAGCAAGGAAGGGGAGGCAAGGTGAGATGAAGTAATTTGCCCGCAATTAAACTGCTGGAAAATGGCTGAGGCAAGAGTCAAAGCCTCATATTCTCATTCTTGAGGCCATGCTATAAACTACTGAGGAGCATAAAACACACACAGGATCTATGAAGTGTGTGGTTCAGAATGCTGCGCAATATTTGAAATCAGGACATAACATTATGAGAATGTCAGGGAATCCAAAAAGAAATGGCCATAAGGACAATGAAAGTAATTTTTATTGTGCCTTATAGTACACAATGCTTTCTGCACATTATTTACAGTTTAGTTCTAAGACCATGGAAAGAAATGAGACACCTGACAGATAAGAAACTAAAATACTAGTCTAATTAGAGTAGATTTTTCCAGTTTCAAAGAAGATATTTATTTGTAGATTAGAAATTTGTAGAATACAGATAGATGTATATAATTATACTTTAGACTCTAGAAAAATACAGTCAGAAAGTCCTTCAAATACAGGCTTTTGGTGATATATATGAAAGGGTCCATAAACATTATTGTTACAATTGCTACAGAAGTTCAAGTAACAATGGAAGCATAATTTGAAAAAGCATTCACTAACTTTTTGTAATACTGTGTCTGGAAAACTCTTTTAGGAGTACAACTGATGATTCTCTGAATTCTCAAAATCCACACCCTGGGCTAAGGATTTAGTTTAGTGGTGCCGCACTTACCTTGCAAGCACAAGGTGCTGAATTCAATCCCCAGTGCTAGAAAACAAAAACAACAACCCCCCAAAAGAGTCAAAACACACAACTTTTCTGTAGCTTATTATAAGATTAAGAATTATGTCTACTGTCTGTAATGTTAAACATGAAAACACAGGACACCCAAAGAAATGAAAGCAAATTAATCTAGAAGTCAGCTAATGAAACACCAATTCTGAATTTTATTGAACCTAAAAAATGGCTTTTGGGGGTAACCTACCTCTCCTCTTAGGACAAAGAATGAGCAAGACTTCATCCTGCTCCATTAATCAAACCTTTGGTTCAGTAACGTATGGTTCAGTATGGCTTCTGTTTGACATAACTGCTGTCACTTTGAGTGGTAACCACTATGACCACCCCGAATGACCCTTGCTGGTTTTTCCTGCATAGCTTCCCGGTACACAGCAAGTAGACAAAATCATTAAAGTGGTAGGCAGAGCTTTGCAACTGGACCCTGGATCCTAGATGTGACTGACTGATATTATCTTAAGATAACCAACTACATTCTAACTTGGATGAAGTCACTTTTGTCCTAATCCGTAAACACTGACCCAAACTGTGGGGATTCAACTATTCTTGGTGCCACCCAGAGCCATGTTTCTGTAAATCCTGCAATAAACTGGACTTACTGTTACTCTACATCTGTCTCCACCTTGCTCTCTTCAGTCTCACAGCACCCTGGTCCTCTGGGACTAGGACCTGGCTGCTCCAGAACAACTACATTCTGGACTTTCTCTCCTGGCATTTGAGGATGACAAGGGCACAGACTTGTACTGAACTGCAGGCATTCCCAGGGTGCGAGGGTAAAGCCTAGATAGATCTTTGCAAGAGAACTTGTGTGAATGGCATTGACAAGACAGAAAAAAGATGGTGCAGCCAGCCACTGCAGATGTAAAACAAGATGAACAAACTAACCTCCTTGTACTCCCTCTTCCACGAAAATACTGTTTAAAAGCTGAATTCCACTGCTACAGCATGCTGATTTCACAGCCAGTTGTCCAAAGGGAAAAGGGTCTGACTTAAGGTAAGTGGACAACTATTGTTCTGTCCTGCTAGCTATTGTGGAAGGAAGATGCTCTTGTATACTTTGCCTCCAGAATAAGAAAAGCAAAGGGCAAAATTCCAGAACTTTTTACAGACTCATGGAGAAGGGAGTTAAATGTGACAGTCCAGAAATATGAATTACTCTGCAAACATTCTCATTATCCCAGGTAAGCCACGTCCCCAGGTTACAGAGGATTCCACAGGAGTAGAGAGGCTGGGAGCAGAAGATAGGAGCAAGGGGTAAGGATGAGAGGCACATCTTCAAGAAAAGGAAAGGTGTCCCCAGTACTTGCTACAAAACCACTCTAGAAGATTGCAGCCAAAATTCCCACAGATTTCCCTATGGCATCTCAGATGGTTTAAAGTGTTTTCTGAGCACCTTTCCATGCCTTGTCTGGGCCACACTTGTCATTAATCTTGCTACCCACTGTCATCCCCAACATCACTGTATTCTCAATTTCTTTTATTTGCACAATCCTATAAATGAAGAATTCCAGTGTTTATGTAACATTATTTTGCTCCCCTCCTGCGTCTCCTCCTCAGGTTTAACTACCGGATGATACACATCATTACAGATGACAAGGGTTGAAGCCGTGTGATTCTGTTTTAGAAAAAAAATCATAAACACACTTGCCTCACAGTAACTTGAACAACATAAACTATGAGTTCTCTTGCTAAACTACATAGTATATAAATTTAAAATGATTATAACTGATATGCTCAAAAATCCCAACAAATATAAAACAGAGGGGCAGGAGATTTAGCTCAGTAGTTCCAGCTCCTGCCTCGCAAGCACAAGGGCCTGAGTTCATCCCCGGTAACCACATACAATGCTGGGCCGTGGCAACTCATGCCCACCAGCAATCAACACCACATACCACAGTGCCAGGCAGGTGGCTCATGCCTGTCATCTCAGCACTCGGGAGGCAGAGGCAGGAGGATTGCTGAGTTCCAGGCTTGCCTGGGCTACATAGTGAGCTCAGAGCCAGCCTGAACTACAAAGGGAGACCCTGTCTCAAAAAAAAAAACTTTAAGTAAACAAAGAATATTGAACAAGTATTGATACTGTTTATAATACACTGAAAACATCCATAAAGGGAGGAAGAGCTAAAAGCATTCTTTTTAAACAGAAGTCAGGAAAGAATGACACTATCAATATTTTTATTAATTTGCAATCAAAATTCTGCCTTCAGCAAAACATAAGAAAAATAATCGTATAACGTTTGCAAATGAAGAAATGTTATCTTTCTTTACAATGTGTTTTTGTTCCAAACAATAAATTATGTGAAATTATATAAAGTGAAGAAAACATTCCCTTCCACCTTCTGAGTGTTTGTTGAAATGATCTAACTATGGACATATTAGCTGGAGAAAGGGGAATGGAAATGCATTCATATGCACAGGATCCCAACAGCAAACACACACAATCTCTGAGCCTCCCAGAAGGGCCAGAAGTGTGAGGCTTATATATCATTTTGAGAATGGGAACTAAGAGCATTGGCTTATTACAGGATGAACACAGGAGCACAGAAAGAAATGCACCATGGAAGGAAGATTTCCTTTTTTTTTTTTTTTTTTTGGTATAGAGATCGAACGCAGAACCTTGTGCTTGCAAGTCAGGCACAGGCACCACGGAGCCAAATTCCTGGCTCAAGATCTTATAATGTAGACAAAGTCACTAAGTGCACAGTCCTCAGGATAGTTTCCTTCAAGAAAAATTTGCAGTCTCTTCTTTCCTGGCAGTTAATCTTGCCTGGTGAATTTTATAATTGTTTTTCTTCTGGGGAGAGAACTTCTTGGTCAGCAGGCCCTCCTGACACTACAGGAGACCTCGGATTAGGAATCAGAACAGCAGAGGGAGGGGCAGAAAATCAGAGAATGCCTGAGATAATGGTCTAGTCCAAGGTCCACCACGTGGTCAATCCCCAGGGATCACTTTTCCAAGCACTAACAAAATAAATTTACATTAGCAAAGTGGCTGGATAGAAGACCAATATGCAAATGTAAACCTCTTTTCTGCTTAGGAGAAATAACTAGAAACATCTTAAGAGAGCTCATGAACATTAGTAAAGATCATGACAGCATGATAATACTAAATGTAACAAAACCACTTTTTTTCAGGCAACACTGGCCTCACACAAACTAGTTAAATGCTCCACTACTGAGCCACATCCCTTGTATCAGATATTTTAAAGTAATTAAATAAGTAATGATATATTCATATTCATGAGAACAAAGGACTAATATGTATCATCTAAATACTAATTCCTCCCTCAGATATAATTCATGCCATTTTAAATTAAAATCTCAATATATTTATAATGAAATACAAATTAATTCTAAAAAGTATCTGAAAGAAAAAGGACCAATAATAACCAGGATGTCTCTGAAAGGGAATAAAAAGGAAAGACTTGGCTTACTAGGCATGAAAGCTAATAAAGCTAAGTAACACAGCACAGTAATGGTACAGGAATAAAATAACCAATGGAGCATAACAATGTCCAGGAACAGAATTATACATATTGTAAAATTTCGATCAAGACAGAAGCAGACAGTGTATCAGTTTTTTTTAAGAGATTATGAGCAAATGGGGGGAAAATCCACATAAAAATGCTACAAATGTAACCCTAATGCCACAGTCTGAATAAACTTCAGCTGAGGATCTGGGGATTTAGCTCAGTGGTATAGCACTTATCACCTAGTAAATATGAAGCCCTGGGTTCAATCATCAGCACTAAAAAAGTTACAGAAAATTAAAAAATGAGTTAAGGACATCATATCATAGTGAGGTATTTTTATTTATGTTTAGACCAGCATAATTTATACTATCTAAACCTTAGAACCAGCCTTTATGTCCATCAAGATGAATGAATCAAGAAAATGTGGTATTTATACACAATGATTATTACTCTTCCATTAAGAAGGATAAACAAGTCATTTGTAGGAAAATGGATGCAACATAAGACCATAATGTTGGGGAAAATAAATCAGACACACAAGCTAAATATTACAGTTTCTATTATATGAGAAACCCAATATCTAAATAAGATACAAAATAAAAGAAAAACAATAGGGGAAAAAAGTTAGTGTAATCCAGTATGAACAATTCACTCAAAGGGTCACTTGGTTAGCATACTTGTCTTATGTATTTTGTATTTATTCTAGCTTTACAGTAATCTGTATTTATAATAATCAACTTAATAAGAACTTGTAAAATACATGAATCAGATGCTGGCAAAAAAAAGATAAGGTGGAGTAGAAGGGGGAAAAAATGGAGATGTATGCCGGGTGTGGTGGCTCACGCCTGTAATCCCAGCACTCGGGAGGCAGAGACAGGAGGATTGCTGAGTTCGAGGCTTGCCTGGACTACATAGTGAGCTCAGAGCCAGCCTGAACTACAAAGCGAGACCCTGTCTCAAAAAAAAAAAATGGAGATATATTATGTACATGTACCAATTCCCCACAATGAATATCATCATTATGTATAGCAAACACATAATAATATGAATAAAAAGTTAACGTCAGCTTAATTAAAAACATGTAAGTGCCAGCTACTTGAAAAGTTGAAGCAGAAAGATCACAAATTTTAACCCAGCTCGAGTAATTTAGATCCTGTCTCAAAATAAAAAATACAAATGGCTAGGGATAGAGCTCAGTCATAAAGCACTCCAAGGTTCAACCCCCAGTATTACAAAAGAAAATAAAACCAAATAAAAAACCTTGTAGGTCAAAAGCAAAATTTTAAAACATTCAGAAAATGATTACTGGCATATACATTTTTTCTGACTTCACAGTAGGAAAAGACGCATTAGATATCAGATTTACAACAAATAATTTATACATTTGAACAAATTAAAATGAGTAACAACTATTTACCAAGAAGTGTGTGTTTTTTTAAGTGAAGATGTGAGCTATGAACTGGAAGAAGATATTTATAAGAGGTCTAATTGACAAGAGATTAACACCAAGAAGATGCTAAAACAAGTCACTGTGCCAAATAAATCAATAGATAAATGGACAAAGACAAAAATAAAAGTTTTAGCTACAAAAATAGTCCATTAATCCCAGCACTCAGGAGCAGAGGCAGGAGGATTGCTGAGTTTGAGACTTGCATGGGCTACATAGTGACCTCAGGGTCAGCCTGAACTACAAAGTAAGACCCTGTCTAAAAAAAAAAAAGTCCATAAACATATAAGATGCTCTATCTCATTAACAATGAGAGACATACATTAAAATGAACTATCATTTCACTGAATGATCATCTCTCCAAAAGAGTGTAGGGTTTCTTTGTTTTTGTTTTGGTCCACTAACATCTGTTCTCTTCTACAAAGGTCATGGATTTACAGGTAGACAGGTCCAGCCAGACTACATTTCCCAGCCTGCCTTGCAGCAAGAAGGTGCGATGCGACTAACAATTCACCAGATGTATCAATGGAAATTATGTGTACTACTAATGGTATGATTTTAAAACACAAATGATGTGTTCTCAAGACTTACCTTGCTTGCCACAAGCAAGAACACAGACATACTTAAGACCCAATTTCAAACAGATAGACAAGTTCAATTTTCTAAGACATAGCAGAACCACAAGATGAAGAAAACCTGAATAACTTAATGGACAAAGCTATCCTGGCAGAGTAGATCGCATATCTCCTGAGTGTTAATGAGCAAGAAAGAAACTGTATGTGTTTAAATCACTGTTTTCCTTTTATTTCTTTTAGTTTTTGTTCTTTATTTTAATTTAACCTCTAGCTTAATTAATACATTGATTCTAAATGTTTTTCAGAATGTGGAATTTACACTTATGGAAAATTTGACATTACTGAGTAAATTTGAACATACACTTTCCTCTCACTTCGGAAGTATACTGAAATAAACTCGTATTTGTACAAGAAACACAACACTTTATAATATTGTGCATAATAGCAAAAAATCCTACCAATAATCCAAGTGAGGGGAGGGGAATGGAAAAAAAAGAATTAAGATATATCATATACAGGTACAAATTCCCTATAATCAGTGTGAGCAATATGTATAATAAATATGTTCAAATAGAAAAATGAAGTTCTACATATGGAGAAGCTGAGTCTTAGAGGTCACACATCTAATTTGTGGCCATATGAGATGGTGAACACTGAAATTCCCACTGTAAAACACTATGTTCTGTTTCCTTCCCATTCTGAGATATGTTGTCAGTAATTTTGAAAGTAACTGAGCCCAGAAATAAAAATATGCTCATATAACTGTCTCTAGTCCCAACTTTTATTTCAAATACTACAAGAAAAATAAACTGATTAGACATACAATTTATTCTCTCTGACTCTAAGCTCATCAACACAGACATGGCACAGAAGTGAGCAGAACAATTCAGATGGCCAAGCTGAGATTTTCTACCCTCTATTAGACTCCAGCCCTCACTGTGCTGCAGGACAGGCTTTGACCCCAAATGTTCCTCAGCCTGGTGTGGTGGTATGCACCTGTAATCTCAGCAGCAGAAAGTTAAGATAGGGAGATCACCACAAGTTCAAGGCAAGCCCCAGACACATAGTGAGTTCAACACCAGACTGAACTACATAGCAAGGGCCTGTCTCAAAAAACCAAACCAAGCCAAACCAAAGCACAAAAATGCTCTTGAACCATTATTTAATATATTTTGGAATTTATGAAAACTAGTCAGGTAAAATTGTGGTAGTTGTAATTATTTTTTACCAAAACATCAAGTACATTACATTTACACATATTTATCACATTGGGTTTTTTTTTTTTTTTACTTTTAAAGGTCACCATATGAAGCTAGGGCATTATCTGGGCACTGTCCAGAAATTATCTTGGAGATAAAACAACTTAGTTATAGTTAATTTAATTAATTTTTGTTCACAGACTGCTTCTCTGGTATGACTCCTTTGAAGAATGAAAAGTCTAAGTAGGTAAAGAGTCTATCTGCTAAGCGGAAGCAAATCATCACTACTGAAAACCAGATATCCCAGGTTCTATCCTTGAACATTACAGTTAATTGTATAATTATTATATATCTGTCATTAAGCTTCTCTGCGCCATACAAATGAGTTAAACAAGAAATGTTTAAAGTCTCTCCCAGCTATAAGGTTTTGGTTCATAATTTAAACCATTGACCTTTTCCATTCTGGGTTATATGAAAACAATAAAAGTAAACAGTTTCCAGAATAGCAACAATAGCATCATTTTATTTTCCCTATTAAAATCCATGACATGATGTGGTATCCTATCAAATTTAACTGGAATTTCTTCAGGTGCCAAGTGCTACCAAAATGTATTCTTTTTATTTCAGGGAGCAGGGCAATCAAAGAAAATATTGCCTTTCTTCACATAAAGGAACATGAGACTGTCCCCAGGAAAACTCTGTAAATAATAGTTGTCAGTTCTTAGCAACTAGGAACATATATTATTAAAAGTGAAGACAATCGTCATTTGTGGGTTCTATCTCAGGTGTGCCTTCAGGCACGAGTGCAGCTGACAGAGGGCTTGCCTCGCCTATGCAGGGCGCTGGGTTCCATCCCCAGAACCACAACTAACCAACCCAAACAATGAGTATGAATGTTAAAATAACTTTTTTAATTTTTGGTTTCCTTTTGTGTAATTCCACAATATTTCTGCTGCACCTTATGCAAATTACATCAACCACTAAAATGCTCAATCCACAAACCCATCAACCAACCTCTTCCATGGCTCAGCCTGTATTCAAGGTGCTCACAAATAGGGCAATTAGTTAGTTCGAGTTTCATGGATTGTTTCAAATGTGCTCTTTAATGGCCTAAGCAAATAAAGAGATTTATTTCTTCTGATTTAGGAGCTGTCTGACATGTATGAAATGGTCCGTCTCTTTACTCCGAATCGTGGCTTGAGGTCTTCTGGTCTCAGACTTAAACTTGCCCATTCTTTAACTGCTCGTGTAATTCCTGCTTCCCTGTTATGGCTCTGTGCTGTACTTATCTAAACATGGTTTTAATTATTAATTTTCTGTGTTGTTTCATAATTTTAATTCTCCCAAGCTCAGTGGATTCATTATGGGCAAAAGTGAAACCAAAGATGATTCCCCCAAGCAAGAGAGAATGTGAAATAATCAAACACGTTATGAAACAATTAATATGAACTCACAGGACATCATCTTCAGTTAGATTCAAAGATCCTTAGGATTGAGAAAATACAAATTCCTCATCTTATCGATAAGAAAACCAAATTCCACATAGAAGCTAAGTAACTTGCCCCAAATGGTACATTTAACTAGGTAATAGTTACAGTATCACACGTGACATTACATATCATCACCAAGGACGGCTCTTCACAGTTGAGGACACCCCATGAAGTCTGTTCCCTAAACCTTTCCAGGTAGCTACAGTGTTAAACCCTACAACTGGAACTCATTTTTATTTTTGAGACAGGGTCTTGCTAATGTAGTTTACACTGGCTTTGAACTCACTATGTAGCCCAGGCTGAACTTGAACTCACAGCTATCATCCTCCTGCCTCAGCCCCCTGAGGGCTAGAATTACAGCCATGTGCCACCATGCCCGGCCTAGAGCCATTTCTTTAGATCAAAATATTATCTCAGGAACTCGGAGATAAATAAAATTGTTGTCAGGAAAATAGTAGAGAGTAAAAAAGAACAATGCCCTAGAGTATTAAATTTTAAATTAGAAGGTAAAAACCATTTGTAACATAAAAACAAATGTACAAAACATCTGCAATCATCAAAATGACTCAAAATCACCCTTAAGCCTAAACTAACAGGAATCCAAGATACGTGACCTTTTTCATTGGAAGCAGGTGTGGATGTCAGTGAGTCCAACACAGTGAAGTTGTCCTGAAAGTAACAAAACACACCAGTTCCATTTGTTTACTATCCAATGAAGTAGCTGCCTAGAATTAAAAGAGTGGTTTATCCCCAAAGGTATTCATAAATAATGGACTGTTGTCTGTAAAGGTTAAATGCTAATTCTAAAGAGGGGTTCAGTAAATAAGAGAAAACCAGTGGAACTTCCCATGCTATTCTTTTTTTTTTTTTTTTTTTTTTGAAGCAGGGTTTTACTTTGTAGTTCAGGCTGGCCCTGAGCTCACTATGTAGCCCAGGCAAACCTGGAACTCAGCAATCCTCCTGCCTCTGCCTCCCAAGTGCTGGAATTGCAGATGTGAGCCACCACGCCCGCCTGGCACTGTGGTATGTGGTACTGATCGCTGGTGGGCACGAGTCACCACGCCCAGTATTGTTGTATGTGGTTACCAAGATGGAATCAGGGACTTTGTGTTTGTGAGGCAGGCGCCAGAACCACAGAACTAAACCTCTGGCCCCCCATGCTGTTCTTTCTTACTAAGGGGCTGATTCCCACTACATAACACAGCTGGTTTCATACACTACGAACTGCCATTTACCTCCCACTGTCTCAATTTTGCCCAGGGACACAAGCAACTCCATTGTATCACCCTAGTCCCAGGGTTGTCTAGGATATAATGATGGAGCTTAGCTTCCAAAAGTGGAGATATTACAGAATAAGGCAATACCTGGCCATAGGGCAGGGAAGGTACAGGAAGAAGTCAGAAAGCAGCCTAAGGACTCGGAAAACAGCCTAAGGACTCTTAGATGTGTGTAAGGAAGGAGGGCTAAAGGGAAGAGGGAAAAGATTACTTTCTATAGGATAGAGTTGGTTTGGTTTGAAAAATCATTTTCACCATGTTCATAATTTTACCTTGAATTAGATTTAATGGAAATACAGTAACACATCCCATTTAATTGATTAGAAACGAAGTAGAATGCTTATACTCTCAGATATACAATGGATCTCATATCTGTAGAGATCATACACTAGAAAAAAATCAGTTGAACAGTTTTTTTTTTTCACATGAAGTCTTGTTAATAGGCAAATGACCTTTAGAGCAGAGATAACTAAACCAGCGCGAAGAAGTGCATTCTGCCAATCAGGGCTCCAAAAAGCAAGAGAAGCTGGCAAACCTCCGCCCCTCAAAGACCTGCCACAAAGAGCCACGTGATTGTGAACAAGAATACTGCCATGGAATGAAAGCTTTAAGCTGTCCTGTACTCATTAAGAAAGGCCACCCTCATTAGGACGTTTACCTGGCTCTGTAGAAACAATTACTCTTTCCTAGTATAACTTCCATATCAGTGTAACAAGTTTCTGTAAGTATAAATTATTTTAATTGCTGGCAAAAAATTATGTGTGTTTCCTGAATGCCATTAGTTTAACCTCACTGTCGGGGGCATGGAAACCCAAATCACTGGTGTGGCTAGAGCTGGTCCAGATCCACCCACCCAGGTGATCCGAGCCACCTCACCCCCACCCCAGGCCTCTCACAGGACCCCAGGCATTTTCACAACTTGACCGCACAAAAGCAGCTCAGGCAGCTCCTGTTTCTCAAGGCAAGTAGAGTAATGCCTTTCTCAGCAGCCCTTTCATCAGACTACATACAGACAAACACAGGTGTCCACATGACAATCTTTTTTAACTTTGCATTGAATATACCAAAGAACACCAATGATCTCAACACTCCATCCATTATCTCCATCAGGAAAGCTAATGGACAGACCATACAAGAAAAAACATTTACTTGTTTATGTATTACCTATGCACAAATATACACCACTTCAACAGCAAAGTAAAACACCTATCTTGGAGCGAAAATACAATTTTCAAACCACAAAGGACAGAAAGTAAAACTGATTAATCAGTGTTAATTAGGTTTCTTTCATTTGTTGACAGTGGAAATGGAAACTACTGTAGTAGTCAAACCTTCATTTTTTTTTTTTTATGATATTGGGGATCGAACTCGGGCCCTGTGCTTCCAAGGTAGGTGCTGTACCACTTGAGCTAGGTCCCCAGCCCCCTAAACCTTCATTTTACGTGCCAGTGGATTCCAGCAAATGATAAAGCAATATTCTCCTTTGAGTGTCAAAGATGGCACTGAATTCTAGCCTATTATAAAGACTGAGTCGGATTCCACTAGTCACTGCTGGGCTGGACTGCCGGGCTTTCAGGGCGCTATTTTATAAAAGAGGGACTCGCCCTAATAAATTACTAGCGAAGAGTTTAAATAACTGAAATGGCCTTCACTCAGGGAAGCTCTGAACCACCTGGCGTTCGGACTTTACAACATGCCTCCGTAGAAAAATTATTTTGTGACAATGATTTCATCAAAAACAATGATGAGGAGGAGGATGGTAAACAGCAGGAACCGCGAGCGCGGCCGGCCTTCCGTGCAAACTGCCGGCGGAGGCTGCTTAAGTTCAAGCCAGTACCCTCCCCGTCCGAGGTGCGGGCCGGCGGCCGGGGAACCCGCCCAGCGTCCGGGTCCTGGGTTCCGGACTAGGGCTGGAACGGGGACGGGGCCGCCGGCTGGCTCGGCCGGGCGCGAGCGACCCTCACTGCCTTCGCCTTCGCAGACCCCAAGTTGGAAACCAGCTCTACAGAGCACAGTGACGAGCAGACACACAAAAGGAGCCCGGCAGCCGGTCCCACCCTTACCTTTGACTTGACTTTCATACTCGGCTATGATCTCTTTGTCCTTTTTGAATCTGCTCGGAGTGGACATTATCCAGCTGTTCCCGGTTTGCTTTCAGCGGGCAAGTTCTGTTCCGCGGCCGCAAGCGGGTCTCTCCGGAGAACGGAGTTGTACTCCCACACGCTGGAACCGGGGCGACCCGGCGGCGGAAAGGGGGAGGGAGGGAGCGCGGAGAAGGGAGCGCGCGGAGACTAAACTAACCCGGGCGCCGGCACCATAGCCTCCGCGGGAGCAGCCGTCGGGCCCCGAGGGGAGTCCGAGGTCGGGGGCCAGGCACGCAAACTCCGCGGCGAGGGGCGGGGGCGTCGCCCTGCCCACCCCGCCCGGGCCCGGCCACTTCCTTTACGGCCGCTGGGCGGGCGCGGGGCTCGCGCCGGCGCTGCGCACCATTGTTCGAGGCCGGCCCGGGCACCCGGGGGCAGGGCAGGCGGCGGAGCGCGGGCGCCCGGGAACCACCAGCCCCGGCGCCTCGAGACCCTCCCTTCCTGCCTCCAGCGCCCGCTCCAGGGCTCAGTGGTCCCTCCCGAGCCGGGGATGCTGACGCCGCGGCCGCCGCTCCTCCGCCGGCCAACACTACGCGTCCCCGCTGGCGGGGACGGGGCTGCGGCCCGGACGCGAGTCTCGCGGCCGAGTCCCGAGACGCCCGCGACACCGAGGCACCCGGGCCGGCCCCGCCGGAGTTCGGGTCTCCGAAGCCGGCGCCGCGAGGTCCTCCGCCTCCCGGCCGCGGCCGCCGACGAGCCTTCCTCTCTGTGCCCGGGCTGCTGCTGCCCCCCGCAGGCCGCCGGCACACGCGCCCCGCGCCAGGCTGCCGCGCCCCCGGCGGCCCCGAAGTTGGCGACGCGCACGGCCCGTGCAGGGCCGCCCGGGGTAGGCAGGCGGGGCTGAGCTCGCTGGAGGCTTCGGCCGCGGTCCTCGCCCTCCTCCCCTTTCGCCCCTGCGCGGCTCGGCGAGGAAACGCGGGGATCGTCTGGGAAGATGGGCCCCTCTCGCGGGCAACCGCAGCCCGACCCCTCGCCTGGCTCGCTGGCGGCCTGCGGCTAGAAACCCCCTTCGAGGGCAAGCACCCCTGGGCCTGGCCTCTAAATGCAGGCGGGAGTCCCCCCTCAAGATGATGGACATGGGTAGGAAACCTGACTGACGTGTGGCTGACCTGGCGGTTGAAAATCTAGAGGGCGAAGCTTTTTTTTTTTTTTTTTGAGACAGGGTCTCGCTTTGCAGTTCAGGCTGGCCCTGAGCTCACTATGTAGCCCAGGCAAGCCTCGAACTGAGCAATTCTCCTGTCTCTGCCTCCCGAGTGCTGGGATTACAGGCGGGGCGAAGCTTTTGCATCAAGGAGGAAAAACGCCCATCTTGAACACTGTATCGTCGCCAACCTAGAAGTACCTTCAAGTGCGACGGCGAAAAAGGAGCAAGTCACACCTAGGACGTTGCTATCCTTTTTACGGAAATATTTACCATTTTCGGCTTCTTCCAAATCACTTCTCAAATATTACAGTCTGAAGAGTCCAAAGGCGTGTCCGGTACCAGGATATTTTCCCTGAGAGAGAGTCCTCTTAGACTTTGACCATCCATCTATGCTCCCAGGGATGAACTTTGCCGTTCTTACTGTGCGTCCAATACCAAGCTATTAGGGTTTCAGAGATGAGAAACCCACTCTAATGTTGTAGGTGAGTGTTATATATCTAAACTATAAATAATTCTAAGTAGTACCATATGCCATGTGAGAGAATCTCTCTCATAACTACGTACAGAGATTTGAGAGATCCGGGAGACAAAACCGGCCTGTAGAAGGGGCCTGGACGATGAGGATTCCCCAAAGCGGTACCGAACAACGTTTAAGTGGATTCGTTTTGTGGTGCTGGAGATCAAAACGAAGACTTGGCAAGTGCTACGTGAGTGCTCCTATGCTGTCCACACACGTGCCCCGAAAATGGAGTGTGAAGAGCAAGTGGTATGCCTCCTCAGGGAGAAGAGGGGTGCCTTCCAGGGAAACCATTTTTGCTCTGGGGAACTACAAATACGGTCACAGATATCTTCCACCCAAATGCCAGATCTAAAAATTTCGTGTGTGTGTGTGTGTGTGTGTGTGTGTGTGAGTGCACTACTAGTGTTTGGGGAATTTTAATGGTAAATCTTTCAAAGTTTTAATTTTTAGCATGTCTTTTTATTTTACTAACAGAATAGATTGTAAGGGGAAACTCCAAGCATTTAAAAGGTTTTTCTCTCCTACTACTCAGGAGTTTGTACTGCACACCCTCGGCTGCCCTCCTTCATGTGGAACTGTCTTGCGTAAGAGCCGACAGTGAAGAGCTGCAATGTCCAGAGCAGAGGCTCGGAAGGGAGGCTGGGCCCAGCTGGGAAAGGCCGCCCGGGCCATGCAGAGCTCTTGGCCGGAGTTCTGCAGACAGCAGGGAGCCTTTTAAGTAGAGAAGTGTCATGGTCAGATTTGTGTTGTATAAAGATAACCATGGCAGGGTGAAAGGATGGTTGGCCGGGAGGAGAGAAAAGGCCAGAGGCAGCCAGCTCACTTAGGTGGTAACTGTAGTCAAATCTAAATGAGATTTATTAAACTATAAATGTGATTCATAGCATCCATGAGGCCACTGGGGTTTATTTTCTGTCCGTACCTGGGAAATGCCCTGTGGAAGCGGTTTGCGTCCTGGAAGTGAGTTATTGGTGGAGTCTGTACCTAAACCTGTGTGATGCAAAAGGCCCCAGGGACAGGATACCCAGCATTGCATCCAAGCAGCACTGCTCAGTCTTCTCTTTTGTAAGATGGGTTAGTGCTTAGCTCCTGGGAGTGGGATATACGTGTACTGAGATAATTTTTAAGTGCTTACAGCTGGGACTATAGTTGAGCCTTGTGTTCCCAGCTGGGAGGAAGCTGATACAGAAGACCAACCTGAGTAACACAGAGACACCCATCTCAGTTTCTTTTTAAATCCTGACAGTCTATTCCACACATCCAGAAAATGGTTGCTGGTTATCTTTACTGCTATAATTTCCATTTTAATCATCTTTAATAGGATAAAATTTAAAATCAGATGCAAAGTCCTAATTCTTTGATTTCATCACAGGGACCAGTGAATAGTCTATAAAATGGGTTGAAGGTTAATGCATTAATACTGGCAGGCCAGCGTCTTACTCCTGTTGGAGATGGGCCATTTCCCCACGATGGTGAGCATTATGTGCATCCTCACAAGAACACTGCAAGGTGGGCACCATTGTTCTCATTTTACAGAAGACCAGCCCAGAACCTCAGCAGTTCGGTGAATGTCTCAAGGCCCAACAAGCCCAGATTTCCAGCTCACATCCGCCTTCACACTGAGGGTTTGTTAGGTTTTCCATTGTGCTTTCTGTGGACTTATGTGCAGCAAGCTCACAGAGAATAAAACGTGATAGGGTTTTTTGATTGCTAGATCCGTTTTCCCATCCAGCCATTCAGTGGAATTAGCAAGTCAATTATTCTTCTTACAGTCGCAGTTTTTTCAAGTTCTCTTTATCTTTCCCACATCTCAGAACCTACTTTACTTCACACATTGGAGACAGAGAATGTCTGTGACTTACCATCCAGGAAGCCAGTGTGACCTGCTTGGGAGTCACCCTGGATTCCGATTTGAGCCTAGATTTCTCTGTGACTTTGCTCCCCCTGGTGGCAGCTCTTCTCTTAGCTCTAAAATAGACGTCCCTCCCCTAGGCTCTCCCCTGTCGTGCTCTTCCCAATTTCTGGAAGCAGATTTTAAGAGATACCTCTAGTGGAGAGATCCTGTGTACATGTTAATCTACCCTGTTATTTAGCATTGTCCTTTGAGAACCTTCTTTGATTTACCATCTGAGCATATTCCCTGGTAATATGTAAAAGTATGCATTGGGGTTCTTAGAAACTCAAAATAAGTCAGACATCCTTCTGAATCATCAACTCTGCTCAGGGGTAACTGAACCTAGTTTTTAAAAATTAAACATTGTCATGTTAAGGAGTCAGTGCCACCCCCTCAAAGATTTTTAGCTGTAATTTTGGCTTCAAAGAATTCCCTATCTGAAGTGGGCTGCCCTGTAACTACTTCTCTTCAGGAGTGTGTTTGAGTTTTAGTGACAGGGGAACTATACTTTTCTCAACATTAATGTCCATTTAAATCACCTGGGGTTCTTGATAAAATGCATATTTGATTCTTTCAGAATGAGGCCTAAGATTCTGCATCTCTAATAATCTCCTCATCTATATAAAGAATCCTTCATAAAACCCATATTTTGAGGACAAAGGAGACTTGAGGGAGCAAATTCTGGGTGAGAAGTCTTCAGGAGATATTATGCTTGAAAATCTTTGCTCAAGGCCAAGAGATAGTAGAAGAATACCCTTCCAAAAGATTCACAGCATGGGCTGGGGATGTGGCTCAGTGGTGCTGCCTGCTTGACGAGCATAAGGTCCTGAGTTTGATTCCTGGTACTGCCAAAAAAAAAAAAAATTGCTACAGTATCCAAGTGACTTGGAGAGTAATGTCAAAACTGTTTTTCATTTTAGTGTGTCTCAAGGAAATGGACTGTTTTCTCAAAGATAAAAAGAAATTTTTGTTTTAATTTTCTCTTCGGTGGAATGGAGACCATCACCTTAAAAGTTTTGCAGCAGGGATGACATGCAAAGTCCATCTCAGCCATTTAGCTAAATAATGCATATAAATGCTAAATAATATTACTCATTGTCACTGTTGTTGTTCTCATTTTGGTGCAGAAAGCTAAGGGCCAAATTTATGGCAGAATCATCACAATCACGGAGGACTTTCTAGCCTATTGACCAGCTCCTATTTGCCTCCTTATTGGTATTTACAATGTTAGTTGAGAATTTTTTGGTTTAATGGTTTGGTTTAATTTGTTCGTTTTATATTTTATTAGTTTACTCTATTTCTGCACTTCCTAGATGCCAGTTCATATCTTTAACAGAGTGATTTATATAAGTAGATTCAGTTCTAATCAACAGATAGTATGTATTGGATACTAACTATAGAACACAACTGCTGCTTTATTTTTTTACATAAAAATGGCAGTGTTATAGGGTTCCACTCTACCATGAACCCAGGACTCTTTGAATGTTGTCAACAAAACGCAACAATAAAACCCACTTCAGGGCTGGAGATTTAGGTCAGTGGTTCTGGCACCTGCCTAGCAAGCTCAAGGTCCTGAGTTCGATCACGGGTAACCACATACAACAATACTGGGCATGGTGATTCACGCCCACAGCAAGCAGTACCACATACCAGTTTCAGATGGTGGTGGCTCAAGCCTGTAATCCCAGCATGGGGGAGGCAGAGGCAGGAGGACTGCTGAGTTTGAAACTTGCCTGGGCTACATAGTGAGCTCAGGGCCAGCCTGAACTACAAAAGCAAGACTCTGTCCCAAAAACAGAACAAAACAAAACAAAATACCCCACTTCAGAAAACTCAAATGTAGGCCATGCTGAGCTCTACCCAGCTCTTGGGAACTCCCATTTCCTTACAGCCTGATCTGGGCCAGTGTTGTTTGCCAGCTTGTCAATTGATAAATATTAATTATTATTATTTTTTAATTGGACCATAGGGCCGGAAGGTTAGCTCAGTGGTTCTGGCGCCTGTCTTGCAAGTGCAAGGTCCTGAGTTCGATCCTCGGGTAACCACATACAATGCTGGGTGTGGTGATTCACGCCCACCAGTAATCAATACCACATACCACAGTGCTGGGCGTGGTGGCTCATGCCTGTCATCCCAGCACTCGGGAGGCAGAGGCAGGAGGATTGCTGAGTTCGAAGCTTGCCTGGGCTACATAGTGAGCTCAGAGCCAGCCTGAACTACAAAGCAAGACCCTGTCTTAAAAAAAAAAAAAAATTGGACCATAATTGAAGGGAAGCTTGTTAAAATGGACTGTATAAATAAGCATTTCCACTTTTTTTTTTTTGGCAGGAGAGTAGTAAAGACAAGCTGTCAAATGATCTTGCCAATTTCGTTCTGAGGCACTTTTCCTGGCAGGGAAGAGGGCGGAATCAAACAATAAAAGTGAATTTAGCTGAAGCCCCGAATGGGTCAGTGCAGGAGGGGAGAAAGGACAGAAGAGAAAGAGGTGAGGAAGCAAAGCATCACAGGGGGAAACACACAAATGGGGGCAATAAAATAGAGATTATTCCTAAATATTCAGCTGTATAATTTAGCTCCCTTCTCTCCCCAAATACTTGTCTCTGATTTTCAAGAAAAGTGCATAAAGCTAAAATAAATCAGGATTTTAAGCTCCAAATAATTTTCTCTAAATAAAAGCTGCTATATATTTTTAATCATCTGCTCAAAATCACCTGTTTCCATTTTGCACAAATTATTATTAAAACAGAATTTGCCTTCTTTCCTCTTATATTCATAACTTCCACACACCCACACGTAATAGTCCCCTCATCAGAAGCACTATTTTCTGCTTTTGAAATCCTAGTATAACTTCTATGCGGCTGCCACACAACATAAACAGAATATGAATATTCAATGAGAGTGTCCTGACAGAAGTATTAAATCTCATCACAGAAAAATGCCATTATTACTCAGAGGAAAACAGCAAAAATTAGGCAAGAAACATCAGCTGCAACTCAGTTGTCAAAAATCAAAGATGGATTTGTTCTATAACAAACTAACGGGAAGACTTTCATATCAAGGAGTCTGTGTGTCTGTGACGTTTGCAACTGAGGAAACAGCAACAGACTCTTCCATCTCTCGCCAGCGTTTGGCAGCAGACATTTTGAGTTGTCTGGTCTCCTCAGAGACAGAAATCTGCAGCTGTCCTCAGTTTCCACAGAGGTCTGCTCCTGCCTGGTGAGGTACAAGGGAATCCAACACTGATAAATAGAGTCTGATTTAAACATATCAGAGTGGTTCTCTGTTTAGAATTCCCTATCACTTTTGTAAAGTGAAGAACGTTTTTGGAAAACAACTATCCCCTGGCCTAATTTTTTGGTGTATATTTGAATTTTTATGAACTCAGTTTTTCTCTAAAGCAGCAGTACTCAAACCAGTCAGAACTAACATTTTTCTATGCAAATTGTTTATAAATGTATTTTTGGAGCAGCTTTAAGTTTATAAAAAGTACTGAGTTCCTATAAGCACCCTCCCTCTAGCCCCTTCTCCCTTTGTTGATATTGTGTGTGAGTGTGGTATTGACGTCTCATTTGACTGAAGCCCATAGTTACACCAGGGGTCACTGTGCTGTCCATGCCTTCAGTTTTATTACAAGAAGGTTTTTTGGATTTATTTATTTATCTGTCTATCTATTTATTTATTTATTTATGGCTGTACCAGGGATCAAACTTGGGCCCTTGTGCTTCCAAGGTAGGTGAAGTACCACTTGAGCTAAATTCCTGGCCCAATCTCTTCAGTTTTGACCAGTGTACAATAACATGCATCTACTGAGATAGTAACATGCAGAATAGTTTCCCTGCCTTAATTCCTTCTTTTTAAAATAATTCCTTTATAACATACCATTTACTATCCTAAAAGACACTTTATAAAATGTAAAAGTTCTCCCATGCTGGTTTGGCTATTGCTCAAATGTCCCCAAAGAGTTTAAATATTTAAATTTAGTCTCCATTGTGAGGTGCTAAGGTGGTGGAAACTTAATCTGAAGACAATGTTTAAGGTGAGGCCTTTGGAAGGTGATTAAAATGAGATCAGGTCATTAGGTGCTGCCCTGTGCTTGAATCCTCGTGGTTCTAAATTCTACAAGACATAAGGAAGCCAGAGGATGGAACTTACTTATAAAGAATAAATTTATGGGGCTAGGGGTGTAGTTCGGTGGCTCCATGCTTGCCTTGCAAGTGCAAGGTCCTGAATTCAATCCTTGATATGGGAGGGAAAAAAAAAACATAGGATATTCCACCCAGGATATATAGTAAGCGATATAGGCATACATGAATGTTAAAATTATATATATAATACCATAGCCTTCCAAAATGCTTTAACAAATAAAATGGGTTAGTCTAAGCCTCAGACAATTTAAACCACTGTTTCACAGATGTGAATGGCTGCTGGGGTGATCCAACATTTAGAAGACTGGCCT
The DNA here is from genome assembly GCA_004025085.1 of Thryonomys swinderianus. NCBI lineage: Eukaryota > Metazoa > Chordata > Mammalia > Rodentia > Thryonomyidae > Thryonomys > Thryonomys swinderianus. Next base: position 30,242 of record PVIC010014930.1, read on the forward strand.
GACCAGTGCAATACCCCCAGTATGGTACCAGCCCACTATGTGCTAATATCCCTCACCCCCAAATATTGCAATGAGTCCAAATCCCCCATCCAAGGAAAATAAGAAGCAATTCAGCTGGTACTGAGACTCACACTTTTAAAATTGGACTGTGATAATACAGTGTCATTACTGTTTCCTGGGACATTTATTCTGGACAGTTTGTCTTGTGGCATCTTCTACCCTCCATGAAAAGACTCGGAATTAGTGCTAGTCCTATTTCATCTAGGGCAGGCGAGCCATCTCCACAGTGAGGGACTTGTCCCCCCTTGGGGAGGGGTGTAAGACAATTGCATGCTGGAATTTGAAGAGGCAACATTACAAGGTTCATCCATTTAAAATTTCTCTTTTATGCATTTTTTTTTGTCAACAAAGCTTTCCAACTATAGTTTATTGTATATTTTCTATGCATGAATATATATAGGTGTTGAAGTTGTAGACTCAAATTTATTTTACTGTTGGAGTCATGATACAAAAAGTTTGCAAGGGGGTGGCTGACCAGCCGAGACCACTGCACCAGCAAGACTGATGGCCGACAGCCCACCTTGGAGAAGGGGGCTCAAGGCATGGAGCAGAGCCCCAAGGTACCACAGGGGCTGCTGCTTTACACACTTATAAACTTGGTTCTGGAGAGAGGACAAAGGGTCAGCAGGATCAAGCAAGGAAGCCCCGCCCACCGCTCCAAGGGACAGATATTCCCTGGCCCCAGTGGCATTTCCGAGCCCCGCCAAGAGTGCCAGTGGCAGGATCTGTACACAGCATCCCCAAAGTTCCAGTTTTCTGCCCAGGTTTGCCACACAATGCCTCTGCATTCCAGTCCCCTGCCTGTGATACTGAAGAGGCACCCACTTAGAGAAGAGCAATCCCTGTGAACTCTGCCATCAGTGAATTTCTGGGCCCGGCACCACCTGCGGGACTCTGGACCCTCTTTGGGGGAAAGGGCAGCTTTAACTTTGGAATCTGCAATTTCCAGCAGAACTCAGGAGTCAACGGCTCATAGTTAAAACAGGTTGTTGTTAATGGACTTTATTTTATTCCATTCTGCCTTTTTAATTTTTTTTGCTATTGTTGTACTGCTTTTTCTTTTTCATCTTTCCCTTTTCATCCTTTTTTCTCTTTTCTCTACTTTTTGCCAGTGTTCTGTTCTTCACACCTCTACTATCTTATTGCTGTCTGCTCAAGTTCAGATTTTTTTCTTCTCACGACCACTTTTATTTTTCAAGACAGAAAAAATAGTTCTCTGACTGCCCATTGCTGCTATTGTCCCTTAGTTTTCTCATCTTCATTCCTCTGATCATTCATTACAGTCTTCCCTTCTCTCCTGCACTATTACAGAAGGGTGAATATAGTTGCTAGTGGCCCTTCTACTGTTAGTCTATTCTGTTTCATATTTGTCCCATCCGTCTCTTTGTTCTGTATCCTCTGTCAGTCCCCCAGGGTCTTGTGATCTTTATATATCCTCTAATTCTATTTCTAATCTCTCCTTCTTTCATCTCTCTACCATCCGACTCCCAGGTAACCTTTTTAGTTCCAAAGAGTGTTGCCTCAGTGTTGTAAATATACATGTGGTTAGTTCTAAGTCTAGGCAAATGATCATAGCAGGCCAGATATGAAGCCAAAAACACCAGTAAAGACAAAAGTTCAGAAATGAAGAAAAATTCAAAATCTAAAATGCAAAAATTATCACCCCAGGGGGATTCAGGGAAAAGAGAAATGGAGCATATAAGAAGCTCAACCAACAGGACTCTCTGAGATGGTAACAAAAGCAGATCTAGTAAAATGGATATTAGAAATAGTCTCAGAGAAGACAGAGATACTATCCAAAGTAAATGTAATGATTAATAAAGCTAAAGAGGAGATCAGGGACATGATAGAACCTGAGATAGTAAAAGCAATGGAACCTTTTAAACAGTTAAAAATAGAGATCTAGGAAATTAAGAAAGAGAACAAAAGTTTGCAAGGTAGGGTGGATCGGGTAGAAGACTGATTTTTAGACCTAGAGGTCAGGATGGCAGGCAGTGAACAGGAAAGGCAGAACTTATGGAAAATGGAATGGGACCATGAGAAATCAATCCAACAGCTCCTAGACAATTCAAAAAAGAATAACATAATATTTATTGGAGTCACTGAAGAAGCAGGAGATAATGCAAAAGACATAATTTGTTCACAGAGATAATGGCAGAAAATTTCACAGGAAAAAGAAAAGAATTGGACACACAGATATATGGAGCATACAGGACTCCAAATGTCTGTGATATAAAAATACTACACCTAGGCATGTAATTATAAAGGTCCCAGATATGCAAAAGAGAATGAAATACTGAAAGCAGCTAGAGAAAAGAAAACAACAACATACAAAAATAAGCCTATCGGGATCACAGCAGACTTCTCACCCCAAATGCTCAATGCAAGGAGAACCTGGAGTGAAGTGTTTCAAGTCTTGAAAGAAAACAATCTCCTAGATTGATGTATTCTGCAAAACTATCCTTCAAAATTGAGAAGGAAATAAGATACTTCCATGACAAAGAACACCTGAAAAACTTCACAAACACAAAACCTACACTCCAAAACATTCTAAAGAATATCTTGGAGAAAAATAATGAACGGTACAAATCCATGAGACCCAACAGAGTTAGTCCATTGGACCAAAGAAGAAACTGATGGGGCAGGGAAAAAAGCTAAGAAGAAAAGAGCCCAAAACAGGAAAACATGACTGTCCATATCAGTCAAAACCATTAATGTCAGTGGCCTCAATGCACCAATAGACACAGACTGGCAGAATGGATCAAGATGCAAGATCCTACAATCTGCTGTGTACAGGAAACACATCTAATTCAGAAAGAAACACATGGACTGAAAGGAAAAGGATGGAAAACAATTCCCATGCAACAGGAAATTGCAAAAATGAAGGAGTGACTACCTTATTTACAGATAAAATTGATTAAACCAAAACTGATTAAGAGACACAAAGAAGGCCACTACATTCTTGTATAGAGAACAATACAAAACAAAGAAATAACAATCTTAAATATTTATGTCCCAAATTTGAATGCATCCAACTATATAAAACAAACATTAATGGACATGAAAAGCCAGATAAGCACCAATACATAGTAGTAGGGGGGCCAGAGATTTAGCTCAGTGGTTCTGGTGTCTGTCTACCAAGTGCAAGGTCCCTGGTTCAATCCCCAGTAGCCACATACATACAGCAACACTGATCATACCACCAGCAATCAGCACCACAGACCACAATGCTAGGCATAGTGGCTCACGTCTGTAATCCCAGCACTTGGAAGGCAGAGGCAGGAGAATTTCTGAGTTTGAGCCTTGCCTGGGCTGCACAGTGAGCTCAGGGCCAACATAAACTACAAAATGAGACCCTGTCTCAAAAAGAAATTAGTAATACAGGACTTCAATACCCTGCTTTCACAAATAGACATAGCAACTGAACAAAAACTCAGGAAGAAAATACTTGAGCTAAGCCAAACTCTTGAGCAAATGGACTTAGTAGTTATCTACAGAGTATTTCACCCCACAAAGTCAGAATTTACATTCTTTTCAGCTGCTCATGGAACATTCTCTAAAACAGACACATGCTAGTTCATGGAACAGGTTTAAGTAAATTCAAAGGAATTGAAGTTATCCCCTGTATACTGTCAGACCATAGTGCCTTGAAATTGGAGCTGAATAGCAAAAGAAATTCCAAGATCATCACAAACACTTGGAAACTGAACAGCACACTACTGACCAACCAATGGATCACAGAAGAAATTAAACAGTTTTTACAATTAAATAAAAAACTCCATTGGGCCAGAGGGTTAGCTCAGTGGTTCCAGCGCCTGCCTCGCAAACACAAGGTCCTGAGTTCAATCCCCGGTAACCACATATAATGCTGGGCGCAGAGACTCACGCCCACCAACAATCAATGCTGCATACTACAGTGCCGGACGTGGTGGCTCATGCCTGTAATCCCAGCACTTGGGAGGCAGAGACAGGAGGATTGCTGAGTTCATGGCAGCTTGCCTGGGCACCATAGTGAGCTCAGGGCCAGCCTGAACTACAAAGCGAGACCCTGTCTCAAAAAGCAAAAAACAAAACAAAAAAACTCCAGTACAACATACAAGAATCTATGGGACATAATGAAAGCAGTTATATGAGGAAAATTCATAACAGTGAATGTGTAAACCAGGAAAACAGAGCAAGCTCAAATAAACAATCTAATGCTAAACCTCAAGCGACTAGAAAACGAGGAGAAAGATAAATCCAATTATAAGGAAATTATAAGGATCAGAGCAAAAATCAATGCAATAGAATAAAGATAACAATACAAAAAAATCAATGAATCTAAGTGTTGGTTCTTTGAACAGATAAACAAAATTGAGAGACCCTTAGCCAACCTTATCAAACAAAAGAAGGAAAAAACTCAAATCCAAGCTATTAGGAATGAAAAGGGGGGGAATTACCACTGATCCAGCAGAAGTCCAGGGGATTGTAAACACATATTTTGAAAACTTGTATTCCAATAAACTGGAAAATGTAGAAGAAATGGATAGATTCCTAGACACATATGAACTTCCAAAGTTGAATGAAGAAGATATAGAAATGTTAAACATTCCAATATCAATTTGTGAAATTGAATATGTAACAAAAAACCTACCAACAAATAAAAGCCCTGGTCCTGATGGCTTCACTGCTGAATTCTACAAAACTTTAAAAGAAGAGTTAATGCCAATATGTCTCAAACTCTTTAATGAAATTTAAAGGAAGGCAGTGCTCCCAAATTCATTCCTGGAAGAAATCTTGATTCCAAAAGCAGAAAAAGACCCAATAAAAAAGAGAACTATAGGCCAATCTTCTTAATGAATATTAATGCAAAAATCCTCAACAAAGAATGCCACTATTACAAAATCAACCAACAATAAATGTTGGCGTGGCTGTGGGGAGAAAGGAACCCTTCTCCACTGTTGGTGGGATTGCAGACTTGTGCAGCCATTGTGGAGATCCGTGTGGAGATTTCTCTGAAAACTAGGACTAGGGGTCCCATTTAACTCTGCTATCCCCCTGCTAGGAATATACCCAAAAGAATTTTAAAAATCATATTGGAAAGACAGATGTACACCCTTGTTCATAGCAGCTCAGTTCGTGATAGCTCAATCTTGGAAACAACCTAAATGCCCATCAACTGGAGACTGGATAAAGAAGATGTGGCTGTTTTTCTTCAACATTTTTTTTCTTGTTTCACAGCATCAATCATTGCCATTTGGTTATCCTCAAGTTTGCTAATTCCTCTAACTGCTCAAATCTGAATTTGAATCCTCTATGAATTTTTCATTTCTGTTATTGTAATTTCAACCCTGGAAATTTAGTTTGTTTTAAATTTCTTTCTTGGTACTTTCGTTTGTTCAGACATTACTTCTTTTTTTTTTTAATTGAATTCTTTATTGGTACAATTTATATACATCTCAAAATCACATATAACATTGGGAAATTTGTACCAGTATATGCCACAAGTTAATTCTCATTTTTACCCATATCCCTACCCACTCCCCCCTCCTCCCCCCTTATAACATGCTCTTTTATTTTCTTTCTGTATCATATTTATTCCTTCCCCTCA
>PVIC010014931.1:0-35900 GCA_004025085.1 Thryonomys swinderianus
AAAAAAAAAAAAAAAAAAAAAAAATGCATATAGTTGTTTGTAGCAGTGTACTTTTATTTTCCCATGTACTAGTGTCCCGAGAGTGAGAAAGGCAGTTGTAAGGTTTTTAAAAATAAGAATTTTGTACTTGCAAATTTTAAAAATAAAACAGAGCTAGGGAAGAAATCAATAGAAAGGCTTATCAGCTAGCAGAAGTTTGATGTGGGGAACACACAAAATCAAATTGTTGTCTTAAGCCATTCTGGCTTCATTGAAGAGAACAGGACGGAGTGAGTATGTATTCCTAGAGACCCCATTCAGATTTAATAAATATGTAGTGCACACTTTTTCTCATACCTAATTGTTAAACATGAACACAAACTTTTTCTTCCCTTTTCTTCCCTATACCATCTGGCAAAAACTGTATCTTGGTAAAATGACTGTTTTGTCAAGCATGTTTTGCTCAGTTGTCCCTGGATCACTTCTCATCCCTTCTTGCTTAACCCCATCGTATATCTACCCTGTAGCCACTCAGTGCGTGCAGCGTGCAACATCGCAGCCATTTTCTTTATGCTTTCATTGTTCCTCTTTGAAAACATATCTGAGGTTTGTTTCAGTCAGGCACGGAATGACAAGTGCACATGAAAGTGACTGTCATGGCTGAAGTGTTTACTCTTGGATCCCTAGACAGCAGAGAGCTGGATCATCATCTAGGTACCTGAGAGAGTAACCCGACCCCATCAATCAGAAGCCAGGGGGATGAGGAAGCAAGCAGGCCAGGGCTTTTATTGTGGTTTCTGCAGGAAAGAAAAAGCAGAGCAAGCAGGTTTAGGATTGGCTGGTTTGAAGAATATCAGTGATCTTTGAGGAAGGCTGCTCAAGTTTTCAGGTACCTTGTATGGGGTCATCGAGGCAAATGGTTAGTGGCCCAAGTGGAAGAGATGGGAAAAGGAACTGGTTGGGGGTTGGTTAGTAAACTGGCTTGGGGACTGGTTTCTTTGCTTATGAAAACTTCCACGACCACTTGCTTGCTAGCTCTAGGAATTAGCTAACGCTGGAGAAGTAGTTGCTCTTAAATGCTCAGCAAGGTCTCAAGATGTCATAGTATCCAGAGCGCGCGCTCGCGTGCACACACACACACACACACACACACACACAGAGGATTTATCCAATTTCCTTACACACTTTGCTATGAATGAAAATGACTCATGATGCCAGGCATGACTTAAATATCTTCTGTCCGGTGATTCCCAGTTACCGTATCAAAATGAACCCTGCTTCCCTCTTCACTGCCAAAGTGTTTTGTTCTGGGTCCTCTTTGATTACATACAGCAAAACTGACCCAGTAATTCAGATTTCCTATGACTACCTTCCTCTACATGTTTTTTTAAAATAGAAAAAAAAAACTTTGGTGACAAATAGTTGTAATAATAACCTAAACAATAGACAGTGAAATCGACAAGACCATGAAAAGTATTATTAAAGTAAATTCAGAATAATGAAGAGGTACTGACCATTTCTCGTCCATGAAATAGGTCGCAGAGATTACATACAGAGAACAGATATAAATGTCTTTACATCTCGCTGTAAATGGGAAAAACTAAGCAAATGATGACACAGTCAAATGTACAACTGAAAATGCAATTTCTACCTAGAAGTTAAAAAATAAGCTAAATGACTTATAATAATGATATCAAACTACTTGTTTGGCTGTTGTCTTTGCTTTTGTTTGCTTGGTAATTACTGAACTGTGTGATGTTGCCATTGTATAGATACATTTTAATCTGGTGGCTATACTGCACTTGAGATGTGATTAACATTCACAGAGGTAAGTTAAAGATATCTAGCAATTTGAACTTGAGGAATGCCAGCAACAAGTACAGCTATTTTCCTTCTCTGATGTCTGTCGTGTGGACAGTCTAGTTAGAAATTTAACCAATGCTTTTCTTTATGGAAAACAAGATAAAAAAATAAACAACAGCAACAATAGCAACATTATTGTCACATACATCAAACCGGTTATTTGTTAGAGATTCTTTCTAAATATTGAAGATTTGCTGCATATTAGATATTTATGCTTTACAAAATTACTACAGTATTCTCCATCCATAATGTGGTTTTTAACTCTCACAATCATTTTGATTATCTATTATTTTCCCTGTCAGTTGGCTACACACATAGCTTAGAGCTGATGCCAATAATAGTGGTCCATATGGGTGTCTTTGTGGGCTATGTTTGCAGCCTGGTAGGCGTCATGTGTGGCATAACTCCTGAGATAATGTAAGACATTTAATGCTAAATATCATCTGTCATTATGGCAACAGCTTCTCCTTGGACAAGGACAGCTGGATTCTTTATTTTTTCCTAATTCAAGATGCTACAAAGAAACCCCATGCCATAGGGCAGATACCCTTGAAAACATTTCCAAGAGGAGGTTAGAATCTATATAACAGAAGGCTTTTTCATAAGCATAGAAAACTCAAGTGACTCTTGGCCTGAAGGTGAGTCACAGATGGACAAGGCTCAGCTGCACATGAGGGTACAGAAGTGAATAAGATTCCCTAGTGAGAATTCAAAGTGCATCTTGGCAAAAAATGGAATTGTCCCCTATATACAGGGTCACTACACATAACCCTTGCTTGCTCCTCCATCTGGTTTCTGTGTCAAATAGCGTTAATTCACCATTCAGTGGTCTCATTGTCAAACAGTTTAAGCCTACCAAATATTTCAGGCATATTCTGAAACGTGTAGGTACATAGATCCACATAAATATAAATGTTTAGAGTTCATGGACAATTATCTTTATATGAGCAAGAAACATACATATAAATCTATGTACATAATGGAACACATCAAATCTCTGTAGTGACAATTTTCTAAGTACAAAGATGCAAGGAAATCGCATTTTTTACGAGCCTTTTCTAATATCCTTGTTACTTTATCTCAAATGTTGAACTCTTGTCATTGAAAGTATAAGTGGCATTAGTGAAAAATTCCTGGATATAAAAGACAAGTTAAGAAGTGATTCAGAGTTAACAAAAATATTGGCCAATGAATCCTTTCTTAAAGGAAGAATGATTTGCAGTCTTCAGAGAGAAGAAAACACCCAGAATTTAATAGCGACCTTACATTTCTCTATCTAGACTGTGTGACACTTTCTATGTCACCATCCTAACCAAATAATAATATCAAGGTCAAGGTACCATTATTCCTCACTAGCATTAAAAATGGAAGAGAATTACCTCAAAATGATGTATTTGTATTGAACTGTTTTAGTCTGTGATTATCTTCACACTTCAATGATGGATCAATTTTAAATGAGATACAAATCCATTGAGAGTTTCCTTAGACATAGATTTCTAAGGAGGGGCTACTTTATATCAGCTTTATGTGCTAATTCCCTGAAAGGGAAAACTCCCCAGCATGATCTCATATATTTTATTAAGTAATTCTGATATTTTAGAGACAGCCGAATAATTATATAATACTCCTATGAAAATGTCAATTAATTGACAATATAAAGTGCCTCATCAGTGGTAACTCAGTGACCTAAGTAAAATATCCCCTTCATGCAAGTAGGAGGCCGAGTATATGCTGGGGGAATTTGGCTGACACAAAGCCTTATTTTGGCACATACTGCGACTGCGCACAGGCTTATGGTCAACAGCTTTGTTAAGTTCATCGGACATGCAGCTTTGTGCTGTATTCTATGGAGAGACACATGGCCCAGTGAATGCTCCTCTTTTGCAACCTTCAGTTCTGTTGAATTCCATAAGAACGTGTTCTCATGTGAAAGCTGTAGTTTGAGTCCGCATGAGAAGGGGAATCGTGAGACGTAAGGTACGATCAGGGGACACTCACCTTGTAGGTAGGAGTTTGGTATTTGTATAGAAACAAAATGCAAAAATGCAGCAGTCCAGTCCCATCACTATGTTTGAGCTCACAGAAAGGAAGAACAGAAAGCTATCCTGGCAGCCTTTCACATGAAAAAGCTCACCAATGACGTGGTCCACCTCATGTTTAATGTGAACAGATTGTGGAAGGTCAGAAGGAAACAAAAAAGCTGATAGCAAATAACACAGGGATGAAAACAGCTAGAGATCGTAATTAAAACAAGTCTGTTTGGCCTTCTGCAAGAATCAAATGGAAAGAAGCTGCCTAAAAGGATAGAAAGAAAAAATTATGTCTATTATAATAGTTCCTCTAAAAATTAACACCTTTACCAAAAATGTAATCTAATATTAGCTTCATAACATCGAAGTTTGTCATACAACAGTATATCCTTAGCAGCAGTCTTATTGAGAAACATGCTGATTCTACACTACCCAAATACAAATAATCACAATCGTACTGTTCTTTTAGAGTTGGTACTGTGTAAATAAATGGACTCGGTCAGTCATTTTTCCTTGTTAGTGTCATACTCCTGAATGTAGATAACTGAAAGTAGATGTAATTACAAACTATTCAAATATACTAGCTCTACAGAACTATTTTTAAGCATTTATATTTCAATCAATAGAGCAAAAGAGAACTATGGGAGGAGCATTTTCTATTCTGACTATATTTGCATATTTGTGTCACTTGCCTGATTCAAACCAATTAAGCTACAGTTATCTGTGAAAACCATATGGTACTCAAAGTTTACAAGACCAGTTAAATAGCAGAAGTATATCATTTGCATAGTTAGAAAGGAAGACAGACAGGGAAAATATTTATTATTCAGAGAATTTACTACCTAAGAGGAGACACTATATTTTAAATTTATATGTACTGAAACAAATGATTATTCTTCAAATATTTGTCAAAGTCGTAATAACTTGTAACAAAGAGCACAGTAAATAAGTGATGTTAAGAGAAAAATTCAGACAGCTATTTAAATAATCTTGTGACTGTTATACTTCATATCTATATCTATATCTATATAAATGACATTATGCTCCTTAACATTTTATTGGAATTTTGGATTTCAGCTTTTCTAGTAGAACTATTCTTATTGAAACTTGAGGATATAAACATCACTAGGAATTATTCTAATAACATATATTTCTTAAAATTCAACCTAAATAAGCATATATGGCATTTTATAGCTTTTGTTTTTTATTTTATAAAATGAGATTTTTTTTTTTTTTTGAGACAGGGTCTCACTTTGTAGTTCAGGCTGGCCCTGAGCTCACTATGTAGCCCAGGCAAGCCTGGAACTCAGCAATAATGAGATACTTTTTTAAAACAGAGAATCACTGCATTTGGATCATCTAGGTCAGTGGTGGCTAATTGGCACGTGTCCCACAGTGGGCTGGTTGTTCTCATTGAAAGCACTAAAAGGTTTGCCATTTTTGATCTATGTTAGGAACATGGAGACTATGAAAAAATAATGACTTCTCAAAGGTATCTGCCCCTGGATGCTGAGAATTTGAGTGTCTTTACTTACATGATAAAGGGCACTTCCCAATATGATTGAGGATATTCAACCGGGGAGAGTACAGTGAGAGCTTGAGTTATGATCAGCCACTCATACAAACAACTTCGGTTATGACTGGAATTTTAGTTTTAATTTATGACCAAAGACTTGAGTTACAACCCGAATGCTGGCTCCCCATGCTTCCAGATGGACTCAAATGTAGATTTTACCCTTGAAGAGTTCTGGAAAGAGCATGACAGCATCCTTTCCTGTGTGGGGTTAATTTAGGAATTCGGGGACAATGTGTCTTAAGGACCCTGAGATCTTCCTGTATACACGAGGGAGTCCTTGAAGGCTGTGTAGAACTTGACCCTTCATTGACCAAATTGAGTTGCAGTCAGCCCTCGGGAATAAACTGAGTTCAAACGTCAGGATTCACTGTACCTTGCATTATCTGAGTGACTTCAAGTTAGTAACATGAGTCCTTATAAAATAAAAGCAAGAGGTTCTGAGTCAGACTAGAATAGATTTGGGAAGCAGATGGGATATGCGAGCAATAAAAAGGGAAGTACAATGCATGATGCGAAAATGCCCTACTTCTGGCTCTCGGGAAGAATCGCAGGGCTTCTCTAGTAGACGCCAAGAATAAGGTATGCGGCACCTTCTGGCAAATGGAAAAGAAGGCATGACTTCTCTCAAGCCTCCAGATATCTCACTGCCTTAACTCTAAGGTGAGCAATTACAGGCCACTATATCTGACGCAGTCCGAGCTAGTACAGAGCTCTCATCCCTGAAAGTTACCTGTAGAAGCTTTTGTCGCCTCCTTACACTGTCCCTTTTTAATACATAGATATAGAATCAAGGAGAAACTTCACATAATCACATTATATGCTTTCCCATTCTACTAGCCACTTGTATTTTTCAAATGATCCACATTAATGTGTAATATGTGTGAAATAGTTTGGTCATGAAAAGATCACAGAACTCATTTCCAATATTTCAGAAGATTTTACTAATGCTATATCATAAGGCAGGTCCTACTCATGTGTTGGATAAAGTATACTTGTTGGAATACATGATCAGATTTGTAATCTGAATGTCAACTTTGAGAGGGAATCTATTTGGAGTGGAAATAATGCTTTAAATTATAGTTGCTCAATAGTCAGTGAAATATATTCAACCAGTATTCTCCATTTTCTACATAAAACCATAGAAGGGCTGAAGAAACACAGGTTATAATCAATAAAATAATCCTGAAAAAAAGGTAGGATTTAAAAACAAAATGATACTGACTTCAAAATTATCTGGTGATCAAATAGATTAAATATAAATAATACACAGGATATCTAACACAGATCATTTCATCATTATGTATAACTTTGTGTTAGTTTATAGCAATGTCTTACAATCTTCTCAGATCCTTATAGGCTTTAATTCTTCAGTGTACTAACATGCATGGTAAATCTACATTTCTAAATGGATTCAGGTTTGGAGGTGGAGCTCTGTTCTCGCAAGAATGACTATGGTGAAAGTTTTGTTTAGCATTTTAATGGAAAGCCCAATGATTTACAAAAAAGTTAAGTCACTGAGCTCCTTTATTACTGAGAGGTGTGAAGCAAAAGCTAGATATGAATTTGTCAAGCACTTTGAAAAGCAGATTTCTGAAATAGAAGCAAGACTGAATTGGGTTTGTCAAGGCTCCTTCTACCTTACAAGCCCATGATTCTTCTACGTAACTGAAGGCGAGCCATCCATGTGAACCTTGGCATGTACAGGTGGGCCAATTCTTTTCCCCAGTGCCTGAGGCTGAAGTGCTTCTGCATAATCCATCAGACTGCGTGTTGACAGCTTGTAGGAGAAAGAGTCTTATCATTCCTTAACTTTTGTAAGGTAATTTAAGACTTATGAAATTACACCCAGTGCCAATAACGGAATATTTTTCCAAGCAGAGTGAAGACAAAGGAGCACCATTGTTTTCCAGTGGGGGCTCACACTGAGCATTACAGAAGCTCCAGGGTATGTAAATGGGGATGTTATTCTCCTCTGCCCTCTTCCCTAACCCCAAGGACATTCCTTGGGGGGCATGTCACTTCATAGAAAGGGTGCCATTCTTTAACTACTGAATCAGAAAAAAAAATGTAACGGAAATGATATTGGGTCAATACAATATAGGATCTCTCTTTCTCTCTTTTGTGATGAAAATTATAGCTATAAAAATTACTCACAAAATGTGGATAGTTGGAATTAAAAAGAAAGATGTGATTACACAGCATGTCTTTGTTTATGTTTAGATCTAGGGAGAAGTTTAGGGAAGGAGCAAAGATCACTCTTATCTGAACCCCAAAGACTTACTACATGACTTGGAACTTTTATAACCTTTCTTATTTAATTTTTTTGCCAGCACGGAACTTTCAGAAATATTAGGATAAATCAGTGTGCCAATATTTTAAATATTTCTTAGTTAATTTGATATATATTAAACCAAGAACCTGGCTATGAAATTTCTGTAGTGTCCCCTCCCCCACAAAGTTTCCCACATTTCTATTCATAAAAGATTAAATTTCCCATTGAAAAGTTAAACTAATTGAGATAAATAAATGTAACTCAAACATTTTTAGGATTGTTTGAGCACTGGATCACCAGTAATTAAGATCTCTTCTAACTCATACCAACCAACCACCATTGAATGTGGAAAAGCTGCCATAAGCATGTTCAATTTATTCTGCTTTATTTAGAGTGTATCATATGTACCATATGCCATTTCAGTATCTGTCATATTAATTATTATAAACAACAGAGGCTTCAAGATTTCTGCTGTTTTATATTATCAATGCAACAGTATTTAGTTGTTCATTAGTGACACAAGCTTACATATGTAAAATAATGTTAATATTACCCTATATGCATAAACTTATGTGTATAAGGAGTTGGGGGTTGTAGGGTGGGTAGGAAAAATGAGAATTAAGTTGTGTCATATACTGGTACAAATTATTAATGTTGAGTGTGATCATAATGTGCAGGTAAAATGTTCCTATTTCACAATAAAAAAGAATGTAAAAATAATGTTCTTATTCAGTATACTTAGTTCTTTTTTTTTTTTTTTCGAGACAGGGTCTTGCTTTGTACTTCAGGCTGGCCCTGAGCTCACTATGTAGCCCAGGCAAGCCTCAAACTCAGCAATCCTCCTGTCTCTGCCTCCTGAGTGCTAGGATTACAGGCATGAGCCACCACACCCAGCACTGTGGTATGTGGTTACTGGGGATTGAACTCAGGACCTTGCGCTTGCGAGGCAGGCACTGGAACCACTGAGCTAAATCTCTGGCCCTCAATATACTTAGTTCTTAAACAATAGTTTCTCTTTGCAGATTTACCTTAGAAAGCCACTCTGAGTTATAAAGACAAGAAGATTTACCTTGAGTTTTCAGTTCATTAACCACATCAGTAACAGAATGAGGGGACCACACATATCATTTCTGTAAGTATTGTGCAGTAAGTACAGATGGACATAACTCTAATACCCCAAAAAAGCTCAACATTATTGGGCGTTTGAGAAATCCAAGTTAAAGCAACACCAAGATTCCATCTCCCTTCAGAAAGAATGGCTATTATAAAAAAAATTAACCAATAACAAATTCTTGGGGTAAAAGAAACCCTTCCCCACTGTTGGTGGGTGCATAAACTGATATAACCACCGTGGAAATCAATACTGTTATTCCTCAGAAAGCTAAAACGAAAGGTTGAATTTGACCTAGTTATTCCCCTTATAGGCATCTTCCTGAAAAAGTTAAAAGCAATATATGAGCACCCATGTTTATAGCAGCACGATTTATAATAGCTCAATCTTGGCAGCAGCCCATAAGTACATCAACAGATGAATAAAGAAGATGCGGTTTTATATACAATGGCATAGTACTGTACCACACAGAGGAATACATCGGAGCCATTTTTAGGTAAGTGGGTGTAGCTGGAGACCATAACTTTAAGTGAAAGAAATGAGACACACATGCTTAAATAGTGCATCATTCCTCTTGTGTGAGGAAAGCCAGAGGGTAAATGAGCAAAATGGAGACTGGCTAGTAGGAAGCAGAAAGAGCAAGTCAGAATGGGAAGGAGAGCAATGAATAGGGAACAGAGACAAGAAAGAAGGGAAAAGGAATTTCAGAAAAAGAGAATAGAAAGGGAAATGGAAATAAGGCTTTATTAAATGAGGAGGGGAAGAAGGGTTGAAGGGCGGAGAGGGGAAAAAGAAAAAAGCAAGATGTGTCATGTACAGGTCTAAACTATGTATTATGTGCATGACCATTATGCATGGCGAACAAGCACCGATATATAGAAAACAAAGTCATTTCAGAAGTGCTCACTTCTATGCAGGATGATTTCCGTATTTTGATTAGACGGAGAGAGAGAATGAGAGGAAGAGGAGATGGAGGGAGGTGAAAAGAAATAAAGAGAGGGGAAGAAGAAGCAGAGAAGCGGACTGAACTCTGTGAGAACATGCATATTCTTATTTAATAAAATACAGAATGGAAACGGAGGCTCAAGGTGGTAAGTAATTATCACAAATCACCAAGTTGGTGAACAGCAGGGTTAGATAGATGTGGATCTCAAGCAGCCCAATTAAAAATTTCATTTGTTACTAAATACAGCACACCATCTAGGGCTACTTGTGAGATTTCAGTAATTTACTTTTAAATTTATATACAAGAACATTTATTTTCCTTGATTTATGAGTTTTGACAAAGGCACAGAGCTATATAACCACCACTATAACCAACATCGAGCACAGCTCTGGCGAAAGCTCAGAAGATCTCCTTTGGAGATAAACTTTGTCACATTTTATTGTTGACAGTAAGAAAAGGTAGGAAGGTGGGTTCATCCCACCTCCCCAAATCTCTGAAAGACCTTCCCATGCTTCCCAGTCTGGTCTATAAGAGTTTTCTCTGTGTGTTTTGCTGACTCAAATAAAAGCTGAGAAATAAAGGCAAAAGAGCAAGCAATTTCTGCATACAAGCTGTTATTTCTTAACTTTCAAGGTCCTAAGGTAGTTGTTTTTAAGGAAGTTCTCAGTAGGAATCAGTGGGAGAAAGTGGCTAGGGTAGACTGCATCCAACTTGTCTAGCATAAGAATTCTACTTTGAATTTAAGGGTGAGACATTAATGCCACAGTGGAATAATTAAACTCCAAAAAGATAAAGTAGATTTTACTATAGTTCAGCTTAGGATAGCACAGATGTCCTGTCAGAGATACTTAAAAAGCCAAGCATTCATTAAGCCTTCAGCGATAACAGGGATATAAATGTGAGAAGACTAATCTTTGTAAAGAAGCTGAACGTTAAGAGGGATTACAAAATGAGATTTGCTTTGAGATCTCTGTCCAGTAATGCAAAATATATTAGACTTGCCACTTGTTCTGAGGTCGGAAGGTCAATCAATAATAAGATATGTCTCTAACATGTGTATGGGACATAGGGCAGCGTCAGGGTGCTGAAGCTTCCTATTGTTTTAGAGTGAAGTCCAAAGTTTTGGTCTTTGCGGTTATTTCTGCAGCTTAATTTGATAGTCATACATTCATATGAAGGACACCCTATTAAATACTTCAGAGGAAATGAGTGCCCTCTAGTGGGAGCCACCCATACTGCAGAGCACAATGAGACCTAAAGAAGGATCTGGCAAAATCAATTATAATTATATACATTCGGCATCAAAAATGCTCTTGCAGTTCATTCCAGGGTGCAAAACTGCAGTACTGGTTTGAGCATCTTTTTTCTAAGTTTTAAAAATGTATTTAAATAAATTCAGTATATTTAACATATAGTCATTTTAACATTTATAAAATTGAATATATTACTTTTTCATATAAAATCTTTGTGAAACAGCTATTTATGTTACAACCCACCTTAATTTTAACTAGGGACATATAAGTTGCTTAATAGTCACATATGCCCAGTTAGTACTCTGTCGTGGAGCACAGTGTAGTCAGTTGCTGCAATTAGTTTTACATATTTTGCACACAGGTGTGGCATTGAAATCTTTCCTTAGATTGTGATAATCTTTCAGCCATTCCTGTGATTTTCTACATTTACAGGCCAGAATATAAAATTTTAAACAATTTTAACGTCCGTTTCCATATTTAACCTTTTTTTTTTTTTTTTTTTTTTTTTTGAGGCAAGGTCTCGCTTTGTAGTTCAGGCTGGCCCTGAGCTCACTATATAGCCCAGGCAAGCCTGGAACTCAGCAATCCTCCTGTCTCTGCCTCCTAGTGCTGGGATGACAGGCGTGAGCCACCACGCCCGGCACTGTGGTATGTAGTATTGATGGCTGGTGGGCGTGAGTCACCAGGCCAGCATTGTATGTGGTTACTGGCATCGAACTCAGGGCCTTGTGCTTGGGAGGCAGGCACCAGAACCACTGAGCTGAATCCCCGGCCCTAATTTTTTTTTTTTTTATCTTTTACCTAAACTGTTGGATTGGAACAGATCCAGAGAAAACTGTTGCTTTTCAGCGTATGCTAATGACACTTCACATGAAATCTGTCATCTTAACTATTTTTTAATGTTCACTATTGGAATATTTTTTAAACTGTGGGCACCATTGTACAGAATGTCTTTCTAACTTGCTCACCTTGAGTAACTTAAGCTTTATATTTATTGAACAGCAAGTGCCCGATTTTCCTGCTCCCCAGACCCTGGTAATGACTATTTTCTCTGCTTCTATATGTTTGAACTTTTAGGAATACATCATGATCATATTCCTCATTGGGAATTTGTACCTGTACATAATATATTGATTTGTATTTTTCCCCATCCCCCTGCCCTCCCTACAGTCCCCACCCTCTATATACATAAGCTTTATGTCCTTTTGTTTATATCAGCAATTATATTCTTGCCCTTCTCTACTTTGCCCTATCCCCCTTTTCCTTTGCCCTTTGATGATTTTCTTCCTATTTCACAGTACCTATCATACACTCTGGACTTCATTTACACCTTCAGGTTCTCACACTAGAGAAATGATACAGTATTTACACATTGGTGTCCTATTTATTACTCTTATGTCTGGCCTGAAGGTACATCCATTTAGTTGTGACTTCTTTCTTGTTTCCTTCTTTATTTTATACAGGGTTCAAGCCTACTGGTTGGTGTCACCCACACACATTATGGGTCTTTCTTCTTCAATAAATCTATCACTTAGCCCCAGAAATGTGCTAAAGCCCATCATTAAACTAAACCAGGACCACCCACCCAAAATTAGTACTTATGAGTACATACAGCCTGGGAGAATCTAGATAAAAACCATAACAGTTCCCACACTAGGAGGAACAACAACAACAAGAAACTATAAATAGCAGTAATGGAACATTTTAGAATCATTGACTTTATGTTGAGAATTAGATAATCATATTATGTCCATGGAAAATGCTCTGATTTTAGTAATGCTACTGTGGTTATAGTGGTTATGTAAAAATTCTCTTAAGAAGAAGGCATTTAAATATTTAGAGGTAAGTCAGCTGGTGTGCAGCTAACTTTCACAAGTGGAGGAAATGAAAGAAGAAAGAGGGGAGGGGAGGGGGCACCATGGATGGGAGGAGCAAAAAGGAGAGGAAGAATATGCCCAAGTCATGAAATAAAAGATAAATAACTAGGGAATTTGGATAAAGCATATTCAGGATTTTTGTACTATTTATGCAACTTTTCTATTACACTGAAATTATATTAAAATAAAATGTTATCTATTTCTGTATAATTATCTAGCTAGCTAGATATCTAGCTGTTTGATGCTGATAGAGTTTGGGGGTCAGGCACACTTTTCCTGAATAATTTCTCATGATCTTGTCCCTTTAGGGCGATCAAAAGTCCGCAGTTTACGCTCCCAAAAACTTCCTGAATGAGTTTCACTTTTGGAATGTTAGGAACACTTGCAGTGTCAGTGCAGAAAGAATAATTATAGCTGAAAGATAGAAATGATTTAATGAAAGCCAAATGATAACATTTGTATGGAAATAAATTTGCACAAAGAATCCTTGTTTGCCACATAATGATCATTACTAAAACAGAACTTGACAGATTTGAAATTTCACCATCTCACCTATTTTGCTGTGTGCCTAGCCCTCTGTTTCTCATAGTTTTGTTCTCACCACAGCACACTGATGAATGCACCTTATCTGTAGGTGTACAGGTGAGGAAACCCAACTTTTAGGAAGAGGCAGAACCAAGAACGTAGCCCTGCCTAATGAGTAGCCAATTCTTCCTGCCATTTCCCAACTCCTTCCTGGTCTTCACTGCTGTAGTTCAAACCTGGTTCTGAAGGCTGCGTTATCAAAAGAAACACGAAAGGATCCCTGAGTAAAAACAAAACAAAATGAAACAGCAATGAGACCTGAAACAAGCAGTCTAGTGAGAGTCGTGTCGAGGGTACCCTGAAATACAAAGCAACCGCCTTTAAGGCAGACTGGGGAACTGGTATTCCTGCCATGAGCCCAAGCTTACATGAAAGTCTACTTTGCCCATGAGTTTCCCAGAAGAAATATTAACCTGTCAGTGGCTTTGGGGACATAATTCTTACATTTCTCGGAATTGTACCATAAACAGTCTATTCTGCATGTCTAAAATATTTTCTATTTTAAAGCATGACTCATTTTCAGTTTGAGATAATCCTGAAAGGGAAGCAGATTGGGATAGTGGGAGAAATATTGTTGACATTTGAAAAAAAACTAAAAAGTAGGTCTTGTTCAGACAATATTGCAATGTGGTAGTAGGTTAAATAATTTATGTTGTTTTTTAAATCGTTATTAAAAATGTCAGAAAAAGAGAACAAATATTTCAAAAAACAATTCATCTTTTGAATTGCAAACAAAGCCATAAATAACTCATTAAGAATATTGGGAATCAAGAATATGAATATGTTCTAGGAGACATTCTAATAAAATATGTTGAATACTGAGCCATTAAAATACTTGATTCCATTTAAGACTCAGAAAAATGTAAATCAGGAAATAGCCCATTAATTTTTTTAACACTTCAGTTTAAATTAAATCTGAATGATTTTACTCAAGACTTTAATAAGTTATCTTACATATTAAAGCAATGCTGTGAGAATATATTATTAACCCTATTACATAGCAAGTTCAACTGACACACAAAATGTATACGCAGCTCCCAACCTCCAGCAACATGAAAAAATGTATGCACAGATAAATGTAACCTGCTTGTATTGTCTAAATATCTTTTCATTTTAAAAAATATGGTCATACTAGCTTCATCACCACAGAGGATTTATTTCATTTTCATCCTAAATTTATATTGTAACATAAAATAAAAGCCCAAGGGAAATACCTAATTATTTGCTCTCACACTAATTTATTTTTACTTATGGTACTTCATCTCTTCAGTACATATACTCTGAATTACGTTTTTAAAATTCTGTACATATATTCCTCTCAGGACATCAATGCTTAACTTTTTATTTTTAAATTCAAGATAATTGAAGGATTTATTGTCTCAGGAATCTTTGATAGGTTTCAATGGAAAAAAAATGCATCTCTGTGATGTATAATTGCTTTCCAAACTGTCATGGAAATTTTTTAAAAAAATCATTTTATTGGTACATTTTAATATACATTATGATCACATTCAACATTGAGGGTTTATACTAATACGTGACACATCTTGATTCTCATATTTCCTATCCCCAGTCCTCCCTACAATTCCCCACTCCCTACATATATAAGTTCTGTTTCCTTTTAGTTTTTACCATCTTTCTTTCTCTTCTTTCTTTAAACGAAAGCCCGGTTGTTAATTAACATATGGTTTTAGGAGTGGTATTATTCTCTGTACAGCCAAATTGTTTTCATTGTAGTCTGTAATGCAGTTGTATTTGGGAAAGGATTTGAAACATTCATGAATGTCTTTAAGGCTTGTAAGCAATTCATTATTTTCATACTGTGGAGAATAGAAATTTAAAAATTGCAAATCTGTAATTCCATTTTAGGACCTTTTCAACTTTTCCCTAAGACATTATAGAATTACTGCCAAATCCTTATGGAAGCAATTTCTATTATTGAAGCATTAAAGTATTTCATTGACAGAGAACCCCATTATAAAGCCAGCAATGAACTTTGCGGGACAGGCTCAACATACTCTTATAAGAGACTACTATGATGGGCTTTTTCTATACATAGTTCTTAGTTTTCACACTTTCAAAATATTACTTTAATTTCCAGCTATAAAAGTGATGTGAAAAAATATTGACAAATTATTATAAACAAGATGCCTTAAGCATGATAAATTTGAGTCGTTTATACTCAAATGGATATACCTTGAAGAGATGCTAAGTGAAATAAACAAGACACAGGCTTGTAAATGCCATATCATTTCTCTGGAATGAGGAACTGAAGGTGTAAATGAATACCAAAATGGGTGATAGGTATTGTAAAATAGGAAATTCTTAAAAGGAAAAAAAGAAAAGGGAGATAGGAGTAAGTAAATAAGGGAAATAAAAAATTTGGTGATTAAGAAAGGAAACCAAGCTTATGTATATGGGGTTGGTAGTGGTAAGGAGGGCAGAGGAATGGGAAAAATGAGAAGCCGTGGCATGTACACATACAAACTCTCAATGTTTTATGTGATCATAATGTATATGTGTGCATATATATATGTATATAATGTATCAATAAAATCAATAAAAGGCCCACAAATGAAATCAATATATTTGTATGTTTTTTTCTACTTACACGCAATTCAGTGTATTGCGTGGGGTCCTACTCAATACAAATTTTTACATGACATTACACTGCCATCTATTTCTCATGATGTTCGATGTTTGCCTACAATATTTTTTGTAGCTATATAGTGTATGGCTGAAAGCATAGCTTAAACTTGTGTTGTACCTGAACCTCCATAATGCTTTATTTTATATGTTTACATGTATCTATTTTATATGTTTATATTATATATTTTATATGTTTAATTGATATGCCATGAATTAATCCTTTAGAGAGTTGTGATTTTTAAAACTTAAATGTAAAGACATAATGTGTACTTGTCATGAATTCATGTTCCCTAAAGGACAAAGGATGTTTAGGTAGGCAAATTATCTGTAAGAATGTTTAAATATGCGTGCAACTTTTATATCCAAATAATCTCACAGAGGCCATATGCATTTCAAGAGTTCTGAGTGCTTTGCAAAGCATTCTCTGAGGATATAGCCTAATTCAGCATATGAAATTTTATTAAGTCAGCTATGGTCGTAAGAGTTAAGGAAGGGTGTTATATAATAATGGAGATGTCAGTAAGGAGGAAATAAGAATGAGATTAGACTTGCCTTTCTCATAAGTTACAACAGACAAATCAAAATTTCTTAAACACTTAAATGTGAGATCTAAGTTTGTGAAACTACTACAAGGAAATACAGGGGAAATGCTTCAGGCCATTGTATTGGACAAGGATCATTGGGTAAGACCCAAAATACACAGGTAACAAAAGTCAGAGTGCAGAGACCACCGAGAAAATGGGGGAAAGAACCCACTTTTAGTCTATTCATCTAACAGGTTTTTTTTTTGTTTTTGTTCTTGTTTTTGTTTTTTGAGACAGGGTCTCTCTTTGTAGTTCAGGCTGGCTCTGAGCTCACTATGTAGCCCAGGCAAGCCTCGAACTCAGCAATCCTCCTGTCTCTGCCTCCCGAGTGCTGGGATGACAGGCGTGAGCCACCACACCCGGCCATCTAACAGGTTTTTAATATCCACACAATGTAAAGAATTCAGATAACTCAGTCTCTGCAACAATAATGGTTTGATTTAAAATAGGTGATAGACCTAAATAGACATTTCACCAAAGAGTACATACAAATGGCCAGTAATCTTCAGGAATATGCAAATGAAAATCATAATGAGTTGTTGCCTCACTCTGGTAAGAACAGTTATTCCAGAAAGTTCTGCAAAGATAACACATTCTGAGGAAGACATGTATGCTCTCGCTGGAAATATAAATTAGTACAGTCGTTATAGAAACACTATGATACTGTTCAAGTTCCTCCAACAGCTAAAAATAAAAGCACCATCTGATGTCCTCAGAAATCCCACTTCTGCCTTCATGTCCAAAGGAAGTGAAATCCATTCATTAACGAGAAATCAGCTCCACTTCCAAGTTCACTGAAGCACTATTGACATTGGTCAAGAAATGGGAATAACCCACATGTCATCAACTAATGAATGAATAAAGTGGAAAACCATCCCATATCCTGTACACAGTGGAATAGCATTTAGCTATAATAAACCAATAAATGATATAGTTCTTGACAGTAAAACTGCAACTAAGATCATATGATGAGTAAAATGAGCCAGACATAGAAAGATACATATTGCATGACCTCACTCATATGTAAAATATGAAAAGGTGCTCTGAAAGACGTTGGGTGCATATGGGGAAAACCCGAGGCTAGGGAAAAATTAGCCGGCAGGTACCGAGCTAAAGATTTGGAAGTAAGCTTCCTGTTGGGTTAGCCTGAGCACAGTAGCTGATTATAGATTCCAATAGTTAACTCTACATTTCAAAAATCTACAATAAATCATTTTGAAGGTTGACATTGCAAGGATGTGATAAGTGTTTGAGAATGTAGGTATGTTCTACTTGATTTGCACACATATTAAAATACCACAGTACCCCATAAGTGTGCACATTTTAAATTTTTATGTTTCTGTTAAAAAGTGTATATATATATATATATATATATATATATATATATATATATATATATATATATATATATATATATATATATATATATATATATATAGTGTGTGTGTGTGTGTGTGTGGTACCAGGGATCAAACTCGGGCCCTTGTGCATCCAGGTTAGGTGCAGTATCACTTGAGCTAAATCCCCGGCCCTGTTAAAAATAATTTCAAAACACTTCCATTGCTAACAGGTAAAGAAATCACACTTTGATTCCCATCATCTCAAGGTAAAATGCAGGCCCTTGCTCAAGATACTATTATTAATAGCACGAAAAGACAAGGACGGGTGGCCAGTGTGCTGTCCTGACCTTGTCAAAACTTAGGTCGTTGGGGCCAGACTCTCCGCTTCATTCGTCATTGTCTCCAGCCCTGCGGATCGCCCTGCTTCGGAAAGTGCCCAGACTGCACCGTGGCAGTCTGTATGATTCGGTTGTGCCCATAAACGCTCAACGGTTCCCTGTCCATATAAATGGCCACCATATTTTCAGCAGAGATCTCAGCCTTAGCTCCAGCTATTCTCATAGCATTTCAGCCCCTCATTTCATGCAGAACCATCGGGACGTCCTAAATTTCAATATTCTGTTCTCCGCTCTCAGAACCTGTCATTTTACTTCCCTTGTTATCCTCTTTGCTCTGCATAATTTCACCACACAGACTTCTTGAGTCTCCATTTCCCCTGGTTTCTCTCATTTGATGAGTTCCTTGTCTGCAGAATTTTGCCTTCTCTATAAAATCCAGAAGTTGATGAATCTTCGAAGCTACCTGTCCTTGAACCAGCACGTTCCTTTCTGTCTTTGGGTACTCAGGGTGCTGCAACAAAGTACCATGATCAGGGTGGCTTATAAACAGTGGGAGTTTGTCTCAGTTCTTGAGGCTGGGAAGTCCACAAAGAGCCCAAGATTTGCTGTCTGTGCGTCCTGTGTGATTTATCAATGCTACTGTTTTGAGGCATTGTGTTTTCTTTTGATAGAACAAGGAAAATTGCTCTCGGGATCCCTTTAATAATAACAGTAACTCCATTCATGATTACTCTCCTCTCATGAGTGGATCACTTCACGAAAGCTTCCCCTCATCATAGCACGCCCTGGGTGTTAGGACTTCAACATATGAACTGCGTGTGACACAAACATTCAGACCGTGTGGACCCCCGTGCATGCAGACACCTTCTCCTCATATCGCTGGCCAACTTGTAGACCTGCTCAGTGTTACTGATCCTACTCTTTGCCAGGAAGCCTGGGAAGTTGGACACTGCAATAGAGTATCACACTATTTAGCAAGTCAGCAGTGTATGAACCACATTTTCCCTATTTTATCTGAGTTCTAAGGATTGGCAGTCAAGTGCTTTGTTCACTCATCGTGCTGTTTGATGTCTCTCTTGGGGTTGCTCAGCTCTTTCCCTGTGACTCTGACCAGATGGATTCAGGGCACACTCTTTCCTATGCCATCTTTACCACTGCTATTGTCTCTTATCCTGAACCTCTTTCCCATTTATTTTATGTATCTTCCACCGCTCTCTTTTCCTCCTTACTCCAAATGCAAAGTCACTTTTCATGTCTTATTCGATCTTCTGTTGCCTTTAGCATTGATGATCCTTCTTTCTTTCCAGAAATGCTCTAATTTCTTCACATATGTGGATATTGCAACACCCAATTGATCCTTTTATTTCTTTATTGATGGTTCCTTTCCCCCCTCACCCTTAAATATAGTTGCTTAGCAACATTTCAGTCATGGCCCAATGCTTCTTTTTCATTCTACTGCCTGTGGAAATTTCTAGCATTTGGGAGGCTTTTATTCCAGGCAGAACATTTTATCATCTAAATATTTATTGAATTGACCTTGGCATTTTTAATCTTAGTAATGCTAGAGAACTTCAGGAACATAGACTCAAGATAATTTCAGCTCCAAACTTGAAACTGCTGCAAGTTGAATTTAATTATGTATATATGATTACATATATAATACAATATTATAGGAATATCTATATCTATATCATATAGAGCCAGTGAAATGTTTCCCAAAGGAAAATGACAAAGTAAGGTTAGAACCTTCAGAGAAAAGCTATACCACATCATCAGAGAGTGTGGCAAAGAAAGGTTAGTGGCAAAAGGACAGCTAACAAACTGCAGAAAACTGAATGAAAGACAAGGCTCTAAAATAAAATATTGAGGGTAGGAATCAAAAGCAAGAGATAAATAAAAAGTATGCAGGAAGTAGTGAGTAGAAAATGGCAATTGACATGAGACAGGAAATAAATAAAATTCCATGTTTCTATTCTTCAATAAATTAACCTTTATGCTGTTTTGCTTTTTGTCTATTTCTGCTGTACATTATGAATACACACAAATGGTCTCGCTCTACTTAGTGTACTCTGTCATCATTCATCCAGTGAAGATACAGCCAACTCAGTACCCTCTGCGCATACAATCTCATTTCTCCTAAATATGTTTGTACCTATCAAATCTGCTATAAATCACTCTCAACAAGTATTTAATATCTGCCATATATCCTAAAATGCAAAAAACAAGGGGAGCTAGATGTTGTGCTTTAGCTCTTAGCAATTATTGGAAAGCAGAGCATTTATGTTTCCAAATTTTCTCCACGTGGATGCATAAAAACTTGAGACTCTCTTTCTCATCAGCGATATTTAGGACAGAGCAAAAGCCTGGTTTTGATTGCTGTTTATCTAGTCTTCTTGTAAATAATGTCTATGAAAGTCATTATATACTTTTTCTGCCTTTGCAGCAAAGCAATTTCTCTTACTGAACATTGACATTGTGCCTGGCAAAGTGTTTTATATATGCAATATTAATACCCAACACAACTTTTACAGACTGAATAATAACCTTGTTTGAAAACTGTGTTAATAAAATCACAGAGATATTATGAGCTGCCCACCATATAACTAAGTGTTATTGTGAATCTGAACCTAAAAGTTAATTATTTTGTCAGGATAATGACAGAGGTTAAATTAACCTTTCATTTGTGCCTTGGAGAGTGGATTAAGAGGATAAGTGATTACAACTGCCATAGTATGTGTGACCATTTCTAAATGTACATTAAGCTACATCAAGGTTTTTGTTGTTGTTTGTTGTTTAGTTTTCTGAGACAGGGTCTCACTGAGGATCCAGACTGGCCCTGTACACACTGTGCAGCCCAGCCTGGCCTTGGACTCATGGCAACTCTCCTGCCTCTGCCTCCCCAGTGCTGAGATTACAGCCATGAGCCACCAAGCCCAGCTCAATATCAAGTTTTTAGAATAGATTATAGTTCAAGTACAAATATTGTATTAATTTTGTTTCTTGGAATCATATGCTTTTTATATGCCAAAATAAATTTTTTGCTCTTTGTTGTCTTTTTTTGTTGTTATTCTAATGATGAAATGTTAGACTCCTTGTAGGAGATCTAAATATTTACAAGTTTTCGTTTATTCTAGTTCTTTAATAGTTTTCTTTTAATGCATGATGCATGTCTATCTTTTTGCACTTTACATTAGTTTGTATTAAACAGATTAAGCTCTGTCCTATCATAATTGCTAAAGGGCCTATAATCAGAGATTGTTTATGAACCTATTTTTAGAGTTGATGTTTTAATAGATTATTATAGTTATCTTTAATAATACATTAATTATACCTGTGGCACACATGACATTTTGATATGTGCACATTTCTAGGATTAAAGTATCATTTCATCTCAGGGTTTGGAAAAGCCTCATAGTTCAGTTTAATAAAGTTACTTAAAAATTTAAGGAACCCTTCTCCACTGTTGGTGGGAATGTAGACAGATACAACCACTAGGGAGACTCCTTAGAAAACTAGGATTAGAGGTCCCATTTAACCCTGCTATTCCCCTGGTGGGGATATATATGAAAGAGTTAAATGATTCATATCACAGTGACATATGTGCACCCATGTTTATAGCAGCTCAGTTTGTGATAGCTAAATCTTGGAAATGACCCAAATGCCCATCAACTGGAGACTAGATAAACAAGATGTGGGATTTCTATAAAATGGAGGGTTACTCTGCCATGAAGAATGGTGAGATCGTGTCATTTATACTCCAATGGACCTACCTTAAGGACAAACTTATAAATAAAATAAGTGGGTACTAGATGTGTAAATATCATATTTTTTCTGGTATGAGAAACTGAAGATATAAATGAGTTCTAGAATGCATGCTAAATATTGTGAAATAGTCAATATTCAAAAGGAAATGTGGTTTAGGGGTAACAAGGGGAAAGAAAAAAAATAATGGTAAAAAACAGAAACAAAGCTTATGTATATAGAAGTGGGGATGTAGGGTGGATAGTGGAAGGGGAAAATGAGAATTAAGTCATGTCATATACTGGTACAAATTGTTAATGTTGAGTGTGACTGTGATGTGTGTATCTAATGTACCAATAATGATTCAAATTAAAAAAAACTAAACTTTAAAAACAGTCTTTATAAAAAACATACATATGACTCAGGAGGGAGAGATGGGAGGATTGCTGAGTTCGAGGCTTGGCTGGGCTACATAGTGAGCTTGGGGCCAGCCTGAACTACCAAGTGAGACCCTGTCTGAAAAAAAAAAACATACATATGTGACTCCCACTACTACTTGCAAAACAAAATGAAGAACATTTTCTAGTAGTAGCCATCTAAAGAAAATCGAGCCAAAAACCAAATAAATCTCTAAACATTGCTTAATAATCAGAGTACTCACTCTGATCCAGGCAATGTTCTAAGTATTTAAGGGTATAAAACCATATCATCCTCACAACAACTCTGTGATAAAGATATTTTTGTTGTTATTGATACTCTGATTTTACAGATGATAAAACTGAAATGAAAAAGGTAAAATATGTTTGTCTAAAGTGACAAACTAGTTAATGGAAAATATAGGATCTCGTGCATTTGATGTCTATCACACATATTTCTTTAATATGATGAGAAATGATCAAAACATTTGTTCCATGATACAGTTTGGCCTTTGTACAATTTTCATCCTTTATTTTATTTTTATTATTATTTTTGAGACAGGGTCTCGCTTTGTAGTTCAGGCTGGCCCTGAGCTCACTGTGTAGCCCAGGCAAGCCTTGAACTCAGCAATCCTCCTGTCTCTGCCTCCCGAGTGCTGGGATTACAGGCGTGAGCCACCACGCCCAACATTGTATGTGGTTTCCGGGGATCGAACTCAGGACCTTGCACTTGGGAGGCAGGCGCTGGAACCACTGAGCTAATCCTCCGGCCCATCCTTTAATAATTTTGTATAGTCTTAGAATACAAAAATATATTTTCTTCCACCAGGGATATATACATCATATAATAGTTACGCTGGAATATTGTGAATTGTTCTAGGAAGTTTCTAATGTGGCTGTGAGTTGCATGCTTTGTCTTGAGGAGGATATTCCTATTATTAGTTCTACAGTTTAACAATGCATACGGAGGGCTGGAGATTTAGCTCAGTGTTTCCAGCACCTGCCTCGCAAGCGCAAGTTCCTGAGTTCGATCCCCGGTAACCACATACAATGCTGGGCATGGTGACTCATGCCCACCAGCAATCAATACCACATACTACATACCACAGTGCCAGGCGTGGTGGCTCACGCCTGTCATCCCAGCACTTGGGAGACAGAGACAGGAGGATTGCTGAGTTCAAGGCTTGTCTGGGCTACATAGTGAGCTAAGGGCCAGCCTGAGCTACAAAGGGAGGCACATCGTAATTTGGCACACTGAGGACCCACCATGTGTATTATAGAAAACAATGAGATAAAAAATAATTTTCTACTTTTAGCATTGTGTAGTGACTTTCATCTAAAATGTTCTGTGCATTATAACAAACCAAGCAGCCTCGTGATAGACAAGCTAACATTTATTTTTACTTGATTTGATTTTATAAATAAAGTTTCTTTTAATGGGTTCACAAAACAAAAATTTTATATTAATGAGGTACCATGATACTTCAATACATGGACAAGCATGCAATTAAACCAAGTTACTCACATTTATCTCTTCAAAAACAAATAATAATTAAATTGTGTCATATACTGGTACAAATTCCCAATATTGAGTGTGATCATGTTCTAATGTGTATATAGAACATACCAATAAAGATAAAAATTTAAAAAAATGTATTGCCTGATATGTTTTCTTAAAGGTGAAAACTTTCAAAATTATTTTTCCTGGTTTTTTGAAATATACTATACATTATTGTTATCTACTCACCCTACTGGGCAATTGTGCACAAAAGTGTCTTGTGAACTTGTCTTAATCAGCTATAATTAGTACCATTGTTCAACCTTTACCCACCTCTCCTTCCTTCCTACCATCCCCACCCTCCAGCAAACATCATTATACTCTCAACTTCTATGAGTTCAATTTTTAAAAATTACTCATAGGTTACTTAAATTTTCAGGTTTGGAATAGTTCACTTACCATAATGATTCCCAGGTACATTCAGGTTGGCATAAGTGACACAATTTTGTACTTGTTTATGATGCAATAATATTGGATTATTTATATGTACCACATTTCTTTATATATACAATGGTTAATAGACCCTCGGATTGTTCCCATTTTTGACTATGTGAATAACACTGCAACAAACACTGAATGTTTGAATCTCCTTTCCGTACTAATTTTATTGCTTTTAATTTTATGAGAGTGGAATTTCTGTGGCATATGATAGTTTTGTTTTTAATTTTTGAGGACTCCATATATTGATTTCCATATTTGTTACACTAATTTACATCCTACCAATAGTACAGAAGGGTTCCCTTCAATGTACATTCTTGTCAACACTTTGTTAGTCCTCTTGATATCTGCCATTCTTACTGAGGTAATATGATATATCATTTTAATTCTATTGCTCATTTAAATTTGTTTCCATTTGAATCTTTATTGGTACATTATATATACACATCACAATTATGCTCAAAATTGAGAATTTGTATTATTATATGACATGACTTAATTTTCATTTTTTCCTTTTTCCTACCTACCCTACAATTCCCTGCCTTTATATACACAAGTTTTGCTTCCATTTTTTTTCAACTGATTTCTTTATTGTTACATTTTACATACAGCTCACAATCACAGTCAACATTGGGGAATTTGTACCAGTATATGACACAAGTTAATTCTCATTTTTACCCATATCCCTGACCACTACACAACCCCCCACCCCCTGTATACATGTGCTTTCTTTTTCTTTTCATGTCATATGTATTCTTCCCCCTCATTACTTTCCCCTGCCACATTCCCTTTGAATATTTGCTATTTCACAAAATCTATCATACATTGTGGAACTCATTTACATCTTCAGTTTCCAATACCAAAGAAAACACACGGTCTTGACATATCTGTGATCTATTTTTTTCACTTGTTAATGTGTCCTCAACGTGTGTCCATTTGCACATAAATGAATGAAACTTGTCATTTTTTATGGCAGAGTAATACTCCATCTTATTAAAAAAACACACACACACATCTTCTTTATCCAGTCTCCAGTTGATGGGCATCTGGGCTGTTTCCAGGACTGAGCTATGAAAAACTGAGGTGGTATGAATATGCTTCACATGTGTCTTTACAAAATTATTCTTTCAATTCCTTCGAGTTTTTTTTTTTTTTTTTAAAGACAGGGTCTCACACTTTGTAGATCCCTGAACTCACTATGCAGCCCAGGGTAGCCCTGAACTCATGGGAATCCAACTGCCTCTGTCTTCCAAGTTCTGGGATTACAGCATGAGCCTCCACACACGGATAAATCTGGGTTTTTGTTCTCGGATTGATTTGCTTTTGAGTTTTTGGAGCTCTTTAGATATCATGTATATTGACACCAATCCTTTGTCAGCGTGTAACTGATAAATATACTATTGCATTCTGTAGGTTGTTGCTGTACCATTATTTTTATTTTATAGAAAGGAAACTGAGGTTTGATCAATTATCAGAGGTATTCTGATATCAAAGATGGAATGAGGAGACTGTGTTCCAAAGTGATTGTCACTGGTACACATCGTTTGTTTGTAGTAGACGCTCAGTTTGAGACTTATTTGTGAAGGTATATTCTTGACATTAAGTCCACATCTCAAAGGGTTAGGATGACTGATTATCTATTTTCTTCACATTCTAGCCCCTGAAATGAGTGAATCTATTAAAGAACCTACTGCACAGATGAAAATAACACTGAAATTCCATCTTTCTCCACAAAGAATGACTGCTATGGTCAAATCAGCCAACAACAAATGCTGGTGGACTGTGGGGATAAAGGAACCCTTCTCTACGGTTGGTGGGAACATAGACTGGGGCAACCACTGTGGAGATCAGTGTAGAGACTTCTGAAAACGGTAGGATTAGAGGTTCCACTTGACTCTGCTATTTCTCTACTAGGTATATACACAAAAGAATTAAAAGCATGATATCACAGCGACATATGCACAACTCATGTTTATAGCAGCACAGTTTGTAATAGCTAAATCCTGGAAACAGCCCAGGTGCCCATCAACCAGAGACAAGATAAAGATTTTGGGTTTTTGCTGTTGTTGTTTGTTTTTGTTGTTGTTTGTAAAAGGAAGCATTACTCAGCCATAAAGAATGATAAATTAGAGACATTTATGGGTAAATGAATGCACACTGAGCCATACTCATAAGTGAAATAAATAGGACACGGTTGTGTAAATGCTGTATCATTTCTCTAATATAAGCAACTGAAGGTATAAATGAGGTCCAAAATGTTTGACAGGTATTGTGAAATAGGAAGAAAGTCTTCAAAGGGAAATGGGAACTGGGTGGGGCAGGGGAAAGCAAACAAAAGCAAGAAAAAATTAATGGTGTAAACAACAAAGAACCAAAATGGAAACAAATTTTATGTATAAGGGGTTTGGGGATTTTAAGAGAGGACAGGGAAATGGGAAAACAAGAATCAAGATACATCATCTACAGATACAAATTCTCAATGAAGAATGTGCTCTTAATATATTCCTTAAATTTACCAATAACCTCAATAAAGGGACAAAAAGGAATCTGCCTATTGCGTAGGACTTTTTGAAAAGCTAGACTTGCTTCATTTCAAGTGCTTTTAGGTCTTTTCTTCACAATATCTGAATCTTTTTGATGTCCAGTGTAGGCTTCACACGTAAACAAAAACAAATGATAATGCATGTTTGCAGAAGTTTTTTAAAGAAGAAATTGGCAAATGCATCATTAATTTTTCTCAAGAAACTCACCATTCCTCATTCAGTATTTATATTAAGAATGTATTCTTGGGCCGGAAGGTTAGCTCAGTGGTTCCGGCGCCTGCCTCGCAAGCGTAAGGACCTGAGTTCGATCCCCGGTTACCACATATAATGCTGGGCGTGGTGGCTCATGCCTGTAATCCCAGCACTCGGGAGACAGAGACGGGAGGATTGCTGAGTTCGCGGCGGCTTGCCTGGGCACCATAGTGAGCTCAGGGCCAGCCTGAACTACAAAGCAAGACCCTGTCTCCAAAAAGCATTGTATTCTTTCAGAGTGCATAGTTTAGCATAAAATTCTGAGAGAAGATGTCAAATAAGTCGTTTCTGTGAATTCATTATTATTACAATGCAAGGAATATATTCAAGTATGCTTTTGCTAATCAAGATGAAATTTATTTGTCACTTTTCTTAACTTCCATGATACGTGTGGAAGGCTGGTGTAGAAATTATTAGGGAGGTAAATTATGCTTTTAAATTTTTAAATAAATTAGAATTAAAGGAATGGAATGGTAGAAATAGGTATTAACTTGAACTTACCTCACATTTAAGATATTCTGAAGTTCATTTAAATCAGGTTTACCTCTATATTTTCAGAAAAAAATATAATTAGTAAGATGATAAGGGCAGATCTTTGAACTAGATGTTAATACATCATATTTAAGTGAAAAGATATCACTTATGTTGCTCATTAAAATTCAGTTTGGATGTAGGTAGTATGCAAATTATACTGGAACAAATAAGTAAAATAAAGAAGAGGAAGAACAAGAAAACAGGAAGTAGACTTCTAGAGACAGGAAAGGGGATATGTGGGAAGAGTTAGGAAAGGGGGAAGGAAGAAATGGTATTCAAATTGACCTAGATATTTTAAATGTATCTCCCAACATTATCCAATATTATCATGAACTTACAAAGTTAAAACATACAACAGAGGAAATTCTACATACACATTTTAACAATGTTTATCTTTGAAAGATCCTGTAATAGAACTGCTAATTCACAATCATTCCCTTAAAGTCATGACATCGCCTTCCCTATGAGTGGAATGCACTCCTCTATTCCATTGGGTTTGGCTTTTACCATGAGGTTTGTTGAAACCTGGAAAAAAAAAAAAGAGTGGAAGTTTCAATGTAACTGCTTAAAGTGGAGGTTCTAAGCATCAGTTTTAGTTGCCAGTCACCACCATGTGCTCAACCTCAAAGTATTTACTTTTATTCTCCTAAGTGAAAAAAAAAATAAAGTTAGAGGTTTGTTTGTAATCAAGTAGGTCATGATTCTTGAAATCCATGAGGGCTGGAAGAACCATTCTTGTTCCTGAACTTTCCTGACTTCTATTCATTTTGGTACTATTTTCTCAGACTGTTATTTTCAACCATTTGTGCATCATGAAGATCAACGAGAGTGAGGAAAATATGTTGAAGATGTGCTTTAGGGGTCACAACAAGTCATCTTTTTATATGCCTTTGTATAGTAACAACAAAATTTGCCACTCAATGACATTTTAAAAACTAAAAGGTAAAAAGATTATAAACTAAGCAGAATTTCAGACCTTTGAGTCCATGCTGAGTTTCTGTCAAGGATGCCCCTCTTTGTATCTGTATCTTGACTTACCGTTCTCTGTGCTGAGTCTAGGGTTGTAGCACACAGATTGGGTGTCTGACTCGTAGCTGCTCTCTTCACTTCAGATTGATTTCAAGATAACTGAAATTTACCTCAAGGGACCCAGTGTTGGACACATATCAGAGTTTTCCTTTTATCCTGCAGGCTAACAAGGGAAATCAATTTGATATCTATTTGTTACCAATCAGCCTGAGTCTGTATACAGCATTTTCGGCATGTTGCATCACATGTTTTGCAATCATCTAAATTTAATTTGTAAGAGATTGCAGTTGTTCAGTATTTTCTCTAGCATTCTCCATAACTGAGAAATGCAAATATGGTTTTGGTTGAAACCCCTGCTGAGGGAACTGAAACTTACAATTGTAATCATTCTTAGCTACCTATAGCACTGCTTGAAGCAGTTGCATAGGAAGAATATAGAAATTTTTCTCATTATAAGGAAAAGGTGAAAGATGTGAATTCATCATATCATCATCATCCCTCTGCCATACAGATAAGAAATGACTCTGGTGATGAAAATCACCAAGTCAGCAGCACACCAGCTTTCCGCTCTCCAGTCCTGGTGAATCTGTGCCACACATGCCACTGTTCTAATTGAGAGAAACAACACCCAAAAGTCAAGTTGGATTTCACCTTACTTTAACAGAGAAAGTCTTAGTTCTTAATTTAGCTTTAAAACTCTGTGTGGATAATATTTTGTTTTAGAAAGGTTCCGTGGCAAAACATAATATTTTTAAATCACTTTGCTATATAATGAGCGCAGGTTTTGAAGTCAGATAGATTTATATTTGAATCCTGTCTGCACTGAAAAGATGTATCTGTACTCCGGACTGAATGTAGCCACACAAAATTTACATGTTGACGTATAACTCACAGTGTGTTAGTATTTAGAAGTCGGACGTTTCTCTAGATAATTTCAGTCATGAGGTCTCAGTTTGTTGAATGGGGTTAAGTACTCGTGAGTGGATACTGGGTGTTCCTTCATCCCTGTGAAAATATGGAAGGACAGTCACCTATGAACCAGGAAGCCAGCTTTAACCTGATACTAAATCTGTCATTTCTTTGATCTAGAAGTCAGCAGCTTCCACAATTTAAAATAATAAATTTCTGTTATTTATGTGCCAATTAGTTTGACTATTTTCTACTGACCTGTAGTTTGATATGGTATTTTATTTTAGTAATTAAATATATTGGTCATATATATGTATATATATATGTATACACACACACACATATATATATATATATACATATATATATATATATATATATGATCACATTCAACATAGGGAATTTGTAACTGTACATGATATATCTTGATTTTATTTTTTCCTCTTCTTCTCCCCTTCCTTCAACTCTTCATTCTCTCTTTATTCACAAAAACTGTTTCTATTTTATCTTTCTTTTCTCATTTCCTTCTCCCTTCCTTCCTTTCCCATGCCTCCATCCCTAGTTCCCTTTCCCATTTAAACATTTTCTTCCTATTTCACAGTATCTATTATATATTGTGATCCTTATTTATATTTTAAGTTTCTCATACTAGAGAAACAATGTAACATTACATATCTGTGTCCAAATTATTTGACTTTAGAGTATGGTCTCAAGGTGCATTCATTTACAAGAAAATCTTAAGCCCATCCTTCTGGACAGTTCAACAGTACTCCACTGCACACACACACAAAAAAAAACACAATAAAACACATGTTCTCTATTCATTCATGTCTTGATGGACATTTGGGGTGTTTCTAAGATTTAGGTATTATAAACTGTGCTGCTATCAGCATGAATGCACATATATCACTGTGGTATGATGCTTTTAGTTCTTTTGGGGAAGATATTGAGAAGGGGGATAGCTGGGTCAAAGGGACACTGGTTTTGTAAGAGATCTTCATGCTGAATTCCATAGTGGTTCCACCTGCCTATACCCCCACCAACATGGAGAGGTCCTTTTCCCAGACAGCTCTGCCAACATTTGTTATTCATTGATTCTTTGATAATAGCCATGCCTTCTGGATTGAGTTGGAATTTCCATTGCTTTAATTTCCCAGTGATGTTGAATATTTTTTTCATATATTAATTTGCTATTTTCTCTTTGTATTTCTTGGTATGAGAGGTGTGTATTCAATTCAGATGACCGTTGGGTTGTGTCTTTAAATTTGAAAGGTTTAATTTTTTTCAATTCATTTTATGCTCTTTTGTCTGAGGAACAGCTGCCCAGATTTTTCCCCACTCTGTTGATTGTCTCCTAATTCTGTTGGTGGTTTCTTTAGCTCTACAAAAGATTTTTAATAAGACAAGATCTTTGCAATACTTCAGTTGGTTCTTGGTAATATTTTTTAGACAATTGGGGCTTTGTTCATAAAGGCTGCCTACACCCTTATCTTCAACAGTCCTACGTATTCTTTCTTCAAATTGATTCAGTGTTTCTGTTTTAATATTTAGATCTTTGATCCATTTTGATTTTAGTTTAGTGCATGGGGAGAGACATGGGTCTTAGGTATATGAAAAGCCAGTTTTTCTAGCACCATTTATTAAAGAGGTTATCTCTCTTTGAGCAAAGGTGTTTGGGCCCTTTGTCAATGACAAGGTAGCTGACCGTGTTGGGAGTTATTTCTGCATCTTCTAATCTGTTCCATTGATTCTCAGGTCTGCCACCCCCAAGTACCATGCTGTTTTATAAAAAACACAGTAGTTCTGTGGTGTAATTTAAAATCAATATATTTTATTGTGATTGCATTAAATCTGTATAAAATTTCAGGGGTATGGTCATTGTTGCTATGTTGGTAATTCCTACCCAAAAGCAAATGCTATCTACTTTATAATAGAAGAGCCCAAATATACTAAGAAATCCACTAAGCTTCAGTTTTCTTATCTGTAAAATATGGAGCATACTAGAAATGAAGTTATGGGTCTGAATAATAGTTCACAATTATGTATCTAGAAATAATGCATGCGATTTCATACTATATCATGTGACAAATGGTAACATTAATGCTTATTATTGGTGCATAAAATAATATGATGTACAACACATGATCTTATCTTCAAATATTTATCAACTTGTTATTATCTGAAAAGCATAATCTTGAGAACTCCATAGATGCAGGGCTGAGCAATGGAAAAACAGAAGTAAATTCATATATCTGAGCAACATGACCTCATCCACCTGGCATGAATTTGTATGTGACCACGTTATAAAACTCTCCTCAAAATGGAAATATTGAAACAAATACTAATTTATTGATTGCAATGAAACATCTCCATTTAACTAGAGGAAAATGAGTGTCACGGACAAACAGCCACAGATGCTGTGCTCTGAAAGGCACACAGTAAGGTGATACCTTTTCACCGTAGATTCCCTTCCATATCTCCGTGCCATCCTCCTGTTTTATAACATGCTAAAAACAAACAAACGGAAGTTTTACATTCATTAAGGTCGGATTATGCTAGCAGAAGGTAGGGAATATTGAAAGGAATGGCATATACAGCACACACTTTCCATGGTATGGATAGACAGATCCTGCAGATGTCATTCACTTGATTTTCCTTTGCAGATCAGACTTTCTGCTTGGGAAGAAAACTGCATGACAGAGTATAGGGAGTAAACATGAATTCAGAATTATGAAGTGAGAAACTGCTCTTGAATCATGAAAGAAGACTTATGATAGCTAATGAGCAAAGCTCCACACCTCAGTTTTAGTGTCACTTATGGATAATGTTGTGTTTATTCACTAAACAAGCAAGCACTGAATGCTAATACTGGAACTGTACCATGATGTTCAGAGAATGAGTGAACAGGACAAGGATGCTGCTCTCAGAAATTTATAGTTTATTGCAGGATAGAAGGAAACACAGCATTACAGGTGCCGTGTGAAGTACCTAACAGAGACAAATAGAGGTTAGGTCAGAAATTTATACAATAGGCTGTTTAAACCTGTTTTGAGAATTGAGCAAAAGCTCAAGAAGATATCAGTTGAAATAAAGATGCAAAGATAGAGTAAGAATTAATCAGATAATGAAGAAGGGAAAAGAAGAGTGTCCTGAGGAGAAAAAAAATGACTAGTACTAGATCCAGAAAGGTTCAGATGTAAACAATGCCATTCTGCTATAACTTTAAAAGAAACTGTGAAGATGAGAGTAATGAAACTAGAGAGTTGAGTCAGTCATGTTGAAAGGATTTAAAACCATCTTGAAGGCAATGGGTGAGCTTCAGCAGGGGCTTATCATGCTCAGATTTGTTTGTGAACAATTATTCGGATAGGTGAACAACATGGAGACTTGGATACCAGTTAAGACACTATTGCAGTAATTGAGATGACATTTCTCTGGTCAAAGATAGGGTCATGGGTCATGGAGATAACTGAATGATACAAAACGAAAAACATTTAGGAAATAAAATGTGCAAGACTTGGTGATTTAGTGGATTCAGAGGATAAAAATAAAGAAGAATCCTAAGTTCTGCGATTAAGTACAGCAAAGAAACTTTTCTGTGGAGAATCTCTTGAAGGCAAGGCCAGAAATAAGTGTTAAGCAAAGTAGGAAAGTGGGATCTTACAGAACCCAAAGGGAAAGATTATTTCAAAGAGAGTTGGGGAAGGACTAAAGAGTATCTAGGATACTGAAAAGGCATTTAAATATATTTGCTTTATTCAGTATCAAATAAATCACTGTTAACCTCAGTTTATTATCAGTACAATATTAGTAGATACCTAACTGTAGATGACTACTTCTACTTTCAGCAATATCAAAGAATGGCAAGTAGAAAAAGTCACTACTGTAAAATGGATAGCAATGTTAGGCAGAAAAAATAATATCCTTCAAACATAGAGTTGGTACTACAAAAGCTTACATACAGCTGAGATAATTTTAGGATAAACGAGAGTTATATAGTATGCAGAATTTCTATGCATCCTTCATCCAGCTGCTTCTAAATGCTAAGATCTCACATTAACCACAGTGCAGTTTTTAAAAGTACAAAGTCTCAGTTTGTGCAATATATTTAACTGTAGGATATATTCATACTTTATGATTTTTGCCATGAATATTCCAATCCATGAGAGTACATTGCACTTAATTGTCACTTCTCTTTAATTTTTTTTTTCTAAGCCATGACCATCCTTCAGTCTTTCCTTATCTTTTAAGGCATAATAACAATTTTGAAAAGTACCAGTAAAGCAATTTCTCAAATGTGCTGCATTTTAACTTTATTTGATGTTTTAGAGGAATTGATTGGAGTTATTCAATTTTTCCAAAAATACCACAGATGTGATATTAATAATATGGTATTTTTCTTAGTGCATCACAGACAAACAAGATGCATAGTTTATTCTCAGGAAGTCTGGCCTCACCATTTTGTATTCTTTATTGTGTTGTACTTTGGCCCCAACACTAATGTTTACCTCTTTCTTATAGCAAATGTTGGAAATCTTTCATTTTTTGTCTATTTCCAATGGTGTTATAGTTCAGATATAAAATATCCTCTCAGGGCTGGGGATTTAGCTCAGTGGTTCTGGCATCTGCTTAGCAAGTGCAAGGTCCTGAATTTGATGCCCTGTACCACATACCAAAGTGCTGGGCATGGTGGCTCATGCCTGTAATCCCAATACTCGGGAGGCAGAAGCAAAAGGATTCTGGTGAGTTCGAGGCTTGCCTGGGCTACATCGTGAGTTCAGGGCCAACCTGAACTACAAAGCGAGACCTTGTTTCTAAACAGTAAACAACAACAACAAAAAAAATTCTTTCAAATTGTTGTGTATGTGTAAGTTGATTGGATCATGGTAGTAGAATACTCATTAATAGATTATTCCACTGAGGTCACAGCTGAGTGTGCTGTTAGAAAGTGGGACCTGGTCAGAAAACACAGGTTCCTGGGGATGTGACCCATAAGGGTGTATTTTTGTTCCTAGACTGCTCCTCTTCTCTGTTTCTTGCCCTGCAAAGCCTGAGCTGCTTTCCTCTGCTGTACTCTTCTGCTGTGACGTATTTCCTGCTAATTGTAGACTGAACCAACTGGAACTGTGAGCCAAAGTAAACCTCTCCTTTATATTGTAAGTGTCAGACACTTTTATTGCTTTGAAGGCATTCTAGATTCCTTTAAATTATATTGTCTTCAAGGGATTCTGAGTTATATTAGTGTACCTTCAGTCTATATTAATTCAGCAATCATGTTGGGTAAATTTTATTTATGTCACTTTTTTTTTCTGGTTTTGTTTGTTTGCAAAGTAAGTCACTGCTCATGGTCTTTTCTGATTTGGCACAGATAGTTCTTGGGTGTTACAGATCTCTCAAGAGTTCATGAAAAGTTATAAACCGGAAGATATTTTTCCCCACAATCTTCCTTGTGAAGTAGAGGTGAAGCACTTTTCACCTCTCCACTTCTTCACAAAAAAGTCTGCTGAGTCTTTTGTTTTGATAATTATAATATTTCCTTTTAAAATACAGTGATGTTTTTATTTATGAGACTATTGATTTTTCATATTTTCAGGTTGTTCATTATTATAAACTGGCACTAACACTTCAAATGACTTT
Organism: Thryonomys swinderianus; assembly: GCA_004025085.1. Classification (NCBI taxonomy): domain Eukaryota; kingdom Metazoa; phylum Chordata; class Mammalia; order Rodentia; family Thryonomyidae; genus Thryonomys; species Thryonomys swinderianus. The sequence continues at coordinate 35,461 of PVIC010014931.1, forward strand.
GTGAAAATACATTTCTCAGATTTAGTGGTAAAAAATACTTTGTGTATTTTACTGTAGTTGACTCAAAGTCTACAGTTTCAGGATATCCTGAATGTGATATAATTGTCTTAGGTAGTAACCTGACTACTCATATAATTTGAATATCAAAATTGTGCCTTTGCAATTCACATATTTATTTAGACACTTAATAATATTAAACTGTAAATGCATTAACTTACTATGAGTCTTCTTTTTATTACTGTGACAAAGTCCCTGAGAAAAACAACTAAAAATGTCTTTGAAAGTGTTCCCAGTGAAAACTGTCTGAAGTACTAGGAATATAGTACAAGAAAACTCCTCCCTGCCTCACCCTCTCCCTGCCCCTGCTTTTCCTCCCCTCTCCTGCCTAACCCCTGCCCCTCCCATCCCCTCACTGACCTTTCCTTCCTTCCCTTCCCCTC